>JAWPHD010001441.1:10000-322523 GCA_037043455.1 Cyrtodaria siliqua | reverse complement strand
AATTTTCAAATCAAGGAAGTTCAAACTTCCTTCATGTCAATTTTGGAAGTTCAAGTCAAAATTTAAGGAAGTTCACACTTAACGTGACATCACCGTTCGAATTATTGTTTGAGTTATTAAATTTAAATAACTATGCATAGTTCATGTTCTTTAAATGCGTTTTTAAAACATTTAAAGTACATAATTTATGGATATTTTTTAAATTTATTAAATTATTTATTAAATAGCTTCATGTTTGCATTAAGTTTATTGAATTTATCATCATCATGATTTATCAATCATCATCATCATCACAAAAATCATGGCCCTTTGAAGTGTTGTGTGTGTTAATACAATTTAAATAACTATGCAACGTCACTCAAATTTGTCGAGTTGTTTACGCATGTGATGGGCCTCCAGGGCATGACGATGGTCCTTGGATTCATTGTGCTTGACTACAGTGGACTTCTGTTGATTGACAGCCCCTTCCTTAGTGAACGAATTTTGGCAATTTGTAGCTAGACACACTTTGCAAAACATACGCTTTGAGTCAGAATTGAACTCGAGCCAGTCAAACTGGCGGAGCCAGGCTTCTTGAAACACTTTTTGTCTACTACTTGTATCTATCTTAGACTTTTTAACTGCCGTCTGTATTTCACAGGAGCTTGCAGTGTGCGCAGATGCAGCATCATTTTTACGTTTTTGAGAGACACGGAAATGCAATAGAGAAAGTTGAGACATTTTGACGCTTATGACGGTCTAACTAAAGCGGACAATATTTAACCCTTTCTTAAATTTACTCATATTTTTACTCATTTTCATAAATAAAAGATGTTCTATCGTGCTTTAAAATTGCTTCTCGCCGTATACAAACAATCATATAAATCGGCAGCTAAGATTTTATTCAAAACAATTACTCGATCAGCAAACTGTTGCATCTCCATAATCAGCTAATGTCTCGTTATCCGTTTGCCAATAAACAAACAAACGCATACAAATAAATAATTAGTCTATCAGTCACAAACGTCAAAAGTTAAAATTCACGCTGAAGGCAAACAATTGCAAACATTCATTATAAATCGGCAGCGTAATATTTTATTTAAAACAATTACACGTTCGGTTAAGGTATCTGCATAAAACGAACCTGCCTTTCATAATTATTCAATCAGTCACAAATTAAACGTAATCCCCTTTACCTTTAATCCCATTAATTCTTTGAACCCAGAAGCGATGTTTGTATACATAATACTTGACACAATACACAATTCAATTTACACACGTGGCTAACCCATAATAAAACTGGATCCAACCGGTTTTACCTGTCGAACGCCTGTCACAGTAACACAGTGGGTGTTAATTTAATCGCTTTACAACTTGACTGTGCAGCGTTTGGATGTAATTGGACCCAATGGGCGGAGCTATAGCGATGATTTAACCAATTTGACACTGACAGCTGTACGTCCGCGATAAAGAAAGTCGGCGTACATTGATGTTTTTGGAATTTCAGTGTACGTCTTTGATCTCAATTTTCGGCGTACAACTCGAATTTTTGGGCGTAATATATGGCCGTACGGCCATTAACGGAAGCCCTGATACACAATCCGGGCATTCGAATTTTCCCACATTCGCTTTTCCAAAACAAAAGTAAAATTGCCTTCTGCTTCGATAGTTATTGAATAATTATGCATTAAATTGACTGCAATTAGAAAAAGTTGCACCTTTTACCTGTGCAGTTTCGACTCGGCAGTTTGTCTACGCGAAGTATCATGGCATACTTTCATGGCGTAAGTACGCCGAGAAGCTTTTCCCACTCCGAGTAGTTGTATCATCGAAATGCCACGTAATTACACGATTTGTAAATTCCTCTCTCGGCATGAAAGAGTAAAGTGTGGGTTTCGCGTGAGCTGTACTGTAGAAGTATGGATTCCGAGTGATAACGTTGAAGGCATAGTATCCACACTAATGAATAAGAGTGTTCAAATTATAACGTATCACTTTTGTTTAAGATGTTATTTTTAAGCGAAAGGGATTATCATATAAAATGCATGACTTAGTTATTTGAAACTGTCATTTAGAACGTATACATTTAAAAATAAGCTCCAATTTCACGTGGTTCAAATAATTCCACTTAATTATCATAATTGTTTAAAACTGGGTTTGTAATTTAAATGAGGTCGTATGTTTTATTTTAAGGCAAACATATAAATGTTGGATTAAAAGCTCAAATTTTATCGTAAAATTAATAAAATAATAAAAGATACCACAGTTTCCCCTTATGTTAGCGATGATTTTATAAACTAACGAAAATAAGAATTTTATTCACATTTTGTAAGACAAAAATAAATAACTATTTTTGCTGTATTATCACATACAATATACAGATATCTTTTATCAACATTTATATTTTTTATGCCCCCGAAAGGATTTCATCTGTCCGTCCGTCTGTCCGTCCTCAGTTCGTGTCCGGATCGGATTGTACCTTCACAACACCTGCAGGGATTTTTATATAACTTGGCACAAGTGATCACCATAACAAGACGATGTGTCGCGCGCAAAACCAAGGTCCGTACCTCAAAGGTCAAGGTCACACTTGCAGTTCATACATGTAGGTCAAAAACAGGTACGCATTTTCGTGTCCGGACCGTAACGTCACAACCCCTACAGGGATTTTTAAATAACTTGGTACAAGTGATCACCATACTGAGACGATTTTTTTCAAAAACGGATGCAGCACACTTAGGGAGCACATAAAAGTTTATGTCATAATGTTTATATCAAAGGAATCATTAGACTTGACATTAAAATCAACATATTAGACGAGAATGTCAAGATATTTGATACAGTTACCAAATGAAAGAGAGGTGGAATCCTATTGTTTTGACGTCAATGGTCAAGGTCTTTATGACCTCATGTGGCAATGTGCATTCCGTGTGTTGCTTCATAAAATTTAATACATACATTGCCGTTGGTCAGAGAAGGAATCTTCTTGCTTTTGGGGTCACTAGGTCACAGGGCAAGGTCACGAATACATATTCCAAGTCATTACTCCAGGAGTATAATACCTACACTCACGAAACTTTGTAGGCACATTGCCCTTGGTGAGAGGAGGAAAACAAAAGGTATGATAATGGACCTTTGGAAACGGTCGAGCACGACACAAACAAAATATTGCAGTCTCGGTTTGATTGAGACTGTTCATGAGCGGTAGTGAAATATGCTAGCTACCGCTCACGCCCTCTAGCCCCGGGTTGAGCAGAACTCAATATCCATAAAATCAATAGTACACGAATTTAAACCATCCCAAAGATGGCATGCATACGGCGGTGGACATGGAGGTATATGCTTCCCCATGTCGTACGGCGTATGGCCCCAGTATCTAATCAAATTAAATGCCCCGAAGAGCGAAATAAATATAATGGAATTTAGTTTGGAGCAGCGGTTATGAAGCCTGCGTATCACAAGTAACAGCCAAAAGACTAAATTAAAAAGCAGACAACATATCCTATAAGTGGTTAAACAATACCCAGAGCCTTTCATAGGCCGTTGAAGTCTATTGATTTTAAGTTCAGTAGAACATCAAGGTCACATTCATCTGACAGTGACCGAATCCTGAGAAAAATGTTCACCACTGTATCATGTAACTGCTAGACCTACAATTTTGTAACTTTACAGAAATAGTACCCGTGCTAACACATAATGGGGCCTAAATTAAAATATTGTTTGTTTGCAGTTTGCGACCGACCCACGGCAAATCCCCCGACCCAAACAATTTTTTTTAATTTTTTTTTTTTTTTTTTTTTTTTTAAATTTTTTTAATTTTTTTTTTCCCCCCAACTTTTTTTGTTTCTTTTTTCTTGCATGTTCTGTTAATATCGATGGGCATGCGTTAATAATAAAAATGTTTTTAAAAAAAATAATATATCCCTACCTACCGACCCACCCCTAAAAGCCATGGGTCGGAAACTGCAAACAAACAATTTTTTAATGGTGGCCTGGTCCAAGTGCAAGGCAATGCCACAATGCTTTTCCCACTGAACTACTGCACAGATGTATTACTTGGAAATGTACAGATCTACTGATAAATTTCGCATTAAGTATTTCAGTTCTCTTCTCTTTATACTCAATGACTTTGTTCCATGAAAAACGCATGTTGATTGATGGTGTCGACACACCAGTCATCAGTGAAGTCGCAATAGCAGCAGCGGTACTGGTGCATTTTAGAATGAATTCTTATTTAATACATGCCCCGTGTGGTTCCGGGGGCCCCGTTTGGTTACGGGGCAAAGAATAGGGCCACTGCAGATCCTGTTGGAGGGGAAGGCAGATGGGTAGAATTAATTAATGAAATATTAGCATTTTAGTAAACAACAAAACGACGTCATGATTTGCCTTACAAATTACCGCCGTTTATAAGGAAAATTGACAACAGTAAAGTGAAACTATCACGTCGTAGGTGTGTTATGTGATAAACAGAATCTTACATTCGTGACTGTGTGTTATTGACTTTAATAAACTCGTTGGATAAAAAGATATACCCGGCAAGAACCTCGTATCCTATCATTTTATCCAACTCGTTTATTAAAATCAATAATACACAGTCACTCATGTAAGATCCTCTATTTCTATCCAAAACCCGTTTGGTTTACATATCGTCTGCAGGGCTCCGGAAATATGGTTGCCCGACGCCCCGGGCAAGTGGATTTTGGGTGCGGGCAGGTGACCTTCGTAAATCTGGTTGTCCGTCACTTGCCCGATGGACGTTTCATTATCAGATAAAAATCAAGGGAAAATTTGCCTGGACTGTGAAGTTTGCCGATAATTTCGTAGTAATTAACCACCCGTCGCCTTCGCCGCGAGCAATTACTGATAAGTGTCATAAAACTGACCTGTTAAAACTGACCTGTGTTGTTCGTTATTGTTTAATCCCTCCCACTTGACAGTTTATCAGAATTTGATTGGCCGAGGAACGCTTGGGGTGCCAATCTTCAATTGAAGACGTGCGGTCTTTAGAATTCGTATACCGTGTGAAATATACCACAGTAACGAGCCCCTCTATGCAGGAAGTAATTAAGTCACGCGCCAGATTAGTGTGAAATACACATCAGTGTGTAAATCAGTTATTGAGATGGTGTTGTCGCTTTGTATGTCGGTCGGTGTGTCGTAGGTAATATATTCTGTTCAATAATTAAAAATCATGACGCAACACTTAACCTAGTACTGTATCCATATTATCCAATCAAATAACCGATGTATTTTTATCAGCCAATGAAACAACTCCCGTTCACTACCACGTGGTAAAGTGAAACAATGGCGATTCAATCAAACCAATTTGTAAACAAGTAGGACAATTAAACGATTATGGCAATTTGACGGCGTTGTTTGATGAGCAAAGAAACTATCGACGCATGTCGCTTTCGACGCATGTCGTAATGAATAGCTAGGTGTGCATCTGTTTCTATTTCAAAATGCCATGTTTGTTTTTAATGAATCCGAGATCAATGACGGAACGGCGTGTTTTTGTTTTGAACTTGTATCGAAGATGTGCTTCGACCTTGGCTAGTTTCGATAATTATTCGAAGAAATGCAATTTGGCATCTCAAAAGATATTAACAGAAAAACAACTACAGTACCAGTCAAATTTAGGCATAAACCGTGCTAATAATTTCCAACACATAAGATTTATCTACATGAATTATATAACGAAAGTGAAAGTAGGAAAAAAGTTCTGTTTGACCTAATGCATCATTCTTTTCATTCTTTTTATCTGGTGTAGTCTATAACAAATGTAAAAGTAGAAACAAGTTTTGTTCGACCTAATGCATCTTTTTTTTGTTAACTGCCTGCCCTTTTGCAATAGGAGCAAGCATCTTGTACATCTTAATTCCATAAGCATTAGGGTCTACCAATTTGTTACCAGGTTCATCAGTGATGTTATATCCTCGGGGTATCCTCACTGACACCCCACTCCACCTCTCCCACCGGTGGAGGAAAACACTGATATGTGCACAATGGTCACAAGCTATAGCTCTGATCCTTCATGATTTAAGTCATTCATTTTACAATGAAATTATGTAAAAATTTATGACAAAAAAAAACAGTGAGAGAAAAGGATTTAACTTAGCGTGCGGTCTCGACGTAGCTTTATTTTGGGGCAAGTGACTTTTGAAATTGGGGCAAGTGACATTTTGGGCAGGGCAAGTGTATTTTGAAAATCTACTTGCCCTGGGCAAGTGAATTTTCAAAATATTTCCAGACCCCTGGTCTGCTCATATTCACGATTCACCGGTGATCGCAATGAAACACATTGTATAGAGTGGATAATATTCCAGATATATCTCAACGTGTTTTGTACAAAAAGGGGCTACAACTAATTACAGAAAGGACAACTCTGTCATGTAGTAGATCTTTTAATCAAAGTATACTTTGTTACACAAAATTCATAAATGTTGAAGTTTCGTTTGAAAAAGTCAAGCCATTTCAGTGTTTAATGATAAGAGACTACAATGCTTAAAGCCTAAGTTTGAGCCAGTCTGTCGATAATGAAACTTTAAAAGGGTAACCATTGGTGTGTTTGTTGCTGTTTAAACCTTTTAGCGGAAATAAACTTGCTTACAGTACCTAAACACACATTGAGATACAACATTTCACCTTGTGGATGATCGAAAAGAGATATTAAGAATATATTTCAAAATGTGTCAAAATATGGTGTACACAGTGTGATGTATGGGTGTGTAGTTAATTACTAACAATGACCAAATGCAACTAAAGCAGATTCCATTTGTTAAAATTAAAATATCTACGGTTTGAAGCTACTTTTATCACATAACATGGCGTCTGGGAGTGCAGTAAAGCCATGATTTATTTCTCGTAAATTCTTTTTTAAGCGTGTGATTGTCTGCTGGTAGTCTACTTAAATGTGTACGTGTTAATAATAGAGATAATTTTACTATAATTAAGCTATGGAGAGAAATAAAAGCGGGGAGGAGTGGGCGCATCTCAACTTGAGGTTTTTTACTAATATATATTTGTTTAAAGAATGATAATAATACTACGGCTTTATTTTAATCATAAAAATCCACCAATTCACTGAAAAGTGTATTATAAAAAAGATAAACCAATAAATCCACTGTTAAATAAAAATGAATATGGCAGAATCTTTTATTTCCACCGTTAAATTAAAATTAATATGGCAGAATCTCTCGTTTCCACTGTTAAATAAAATATTCGCAGAATCTCTCGTTTCCACTGTTAAATAAAAATGAATATGGCAGAATCTCTCGTTTCCAATGTTAAATAAAAAGGAATATGGCAGAATCTCTCGTTTCCACTTTTAAATACAAATGAATATGGCAGAATCTCTCGTTTCCACTTTTAAATACAAATGAATATGGCAGAATCTCTCATTTCCAATGTTAAATAAAAACGAATATGGCAGAATCTCTCGTTTCCACTGTTAAATAAAAATG
The DNA here is from genome assembly GCA_037043455.1 of Cyrtodaria siliqua. Lineage (NCBI taxonomy): Eukaryota > Metazoa > Mollusca > Bivalvia > Adapedonta > Hiatellidae > Cyrtodaria > Cyrtodaria siliqua. The sequence goes on along the minus strand of JAWPHD010001441.1, from coordinate 315,078 downwards.
AATATGGCAGAATCTCTCATTTCCACTGTTAAATAAAAATGAATATGGCAGAATCTCTCATTTCCACGGTTAAATAAAAATGAATATGGCAGAATCTCTCATTTCCACTGTTAAATAAAAAGGAATATGGCAGAATCCTCGTTTCCACTGTTAAATCAAAATGAATATGGCAGAATCTCTCATTTCCACTGTTAAATAAAAATGAATATGGCAGAATCTCTCGTTTCCACTGTTAAATAAAATATTTGCAGAATCTCTCGTTTCCACTGTTAAATAAAAATGAATATGGCAGAATCTCTCATTTCCACTGTTAAATAAAAATTCCACTGTTAAATAAAAACGAATAGGGCAGAATCTCTCATTTCCACTGTTAAATAAAAATGAATATGGCAGAATCTCTCGTTTCCACTGTTAAATAAAATATTCGCAGAATCTCTCGTTTCCACTGTTAAATAAAAATGAATATGGCAGAATCTCTCATTTCCACTGTTAAATAAAAATGAATAGGGCTGAATCACTCATTTCCACTGTTAAATAAAAATGAATACGGCAGAATCTCTCATTTCCACTGTTAAATAAAAATGAATATGGCAGAATCTTTCGTTTTCAATGTTAAATAACAATGAATATGGCAGAATCTCTCATTTCCACTGTTAAATAAAAATTCCACTGTTAAATAAAAACGAATAGGGCAGAATCTCTCATTTCCACTGTTAAATAAAAATGAATATGGCAGAATCTCTCGTTTCCACTGTTAAATAAAATATTCGCAGAATCTCTTGTTTCCACTGTTAAATAAAAATGAATATGGCAGAATCTTTCGTTTCCACTTTTAAATAAAAATGAATATGGCAGAATCTCTCGTTTCCACTGTTAAATAAAAATGAATATGGCAGAATCTCTCATTTCCACTGTTAAATAAAAATGAATATGGCAGAATCTCTCATTTTCACTGTTAAATAAAAATGAATATGGCAGAATCTCTCATTTCCACTGTTTAATAAAAATGAATATGGCAGAATCTCTCGTTTCCAATGTTAAATAACAATGAATATGGCAGAATCTCTCATTTCCACTGTTAAATAAAAACGAATATGGCAGAATCTCTCGTTTTTGAGATTGTATATATGAAAAAGTATATTATTAATTCTCTGAGGTTTAAAGCGTTTTCAGAAATTTAACATTTTTCAGAATTTAAATTTATCCTACTAAATTTCCCAATGACCCTGACCCCATTCCCAATGACCCTGACCCCATTCCCCAAAAATAAAATAACAGCATCCATATCTGTCCATAGTGATAGTGTTATCTGCCACACTGATAATATGTAATGACGGTGTCAGTTAGCCATGGACTTTATTGTTCCTTATTTACACAGGTGATCTAGTTTCATTTCACCGATCTAGTATTGTGTATGTGTCATGACACTTCAAAGAATTCATGACTTTCATTATCAATTCATTTTAGTTCATTCTTAATGTACTGTATAATCTGTAAACATGGGCCTTTATTAGAGACCAAAAATACATATTTAACTTTTAAATAGACATTATTTAATGATTTTCTTTAGCAACAAAACCAAAGTCTGTATGTCGATCAATCAATTAATGCATCAGATTTTAAGTTTTATAGTGATTTTGTGTGTTCCATTGTGAATGAAACAGATTAGCTTGCATCTTTTGGTAAGTTTTAAAAAAGCTCTTTCTGAAAAAATGGTGGGGTGTTGGGTTTATTAGGGATTATACGAATAATGGTGATATTACTAAAGTATCAGGGGGTCGGGTTTGTTATAATTCTAAATATGCTAAATATACATGTAACAGTGTTTTGATTTTTGTTCAAAATTTAAATTGCTTTCAATTGGGAATCTTTTATACCAGAAATTGGAAAAAAAACATGCTTTTTGGCATTGGGCATTTGTCTATTTGTTTATCGGTACCACTTAATAAAAGGAAAACAAATTGAGTTCACTCTTACATTTGACCTTACACGTGATCATAGAAATTCACGTGATAATTAACTGTTAAATTCTGGTTCTGATGATGCACGGGCAGTGTATTAGGCAGAAATTCAAGAACTGGATGTGCAAATATGCAAACTTAGCTAGGGTGTGCAAAACAATTTTCTTACACACGTTAGGCACCAATTCGCGACAAGTGGGTGTCTCTGGGGTAATTTATTTTCACTGATAAAGGTGAAAAAGATGGATTTTAGATAGTTTTTCTTCTTTAAATGTATACAAAACATACAATTTTGAGATAGTAAGAGTTTTGAAGTGAAGTATTTATTAACATTCACACTAGCGTTCGTTTAGTGCAGTGTGGCGGCTGTAAAAAGCTCCCCGTGCTACGAATCAGTAGTGTTCTTTTACTGGTCCTTTGGGACCAACGAGCCCAATATGGGTGGCTTTGAAGTAGAATACCGCTTAAGCCGGTGCTAGGGGGCGTGAGAAGTGTTGCTTCTTTCATTACTTCTCATGAACAGACTCAATAAAACCGAGTCTGCTGCTTTATTCTCTTAATTGTGTTTGTTACTCTCAAAGGATCACCTTTATCAGTATTTGTTTACAAAAAAAAAAAAAAAAAATGTTTTATATTTTTACCCCACCAACTCCTACAAATATTGGCCGCGATTTTTCAAAAAACGGTCGTGCAAAAGACGGCTGTACGGTTGGCTGGCTAATACACTGTGCACGGGAAAGATTGCCTAGATACAGTGTATTTGCGACAAGTGGGTGTCTCTGGGGTAATTTATTTTCACAGATAAAGGTGAAAAAGATGCATTTTAGATCATCTTTCTTCTATAAATGTATACATAACATAATAATATTGAGAACCCCACCCACTCCTCCAAACATTGGCCGCAAGCCCCAGATAATTTGTTGGACCTCAGGAGTGACCACCTCTCAAATTTTAACTTGAGAGGTAAAATCTGATTTTCACATCAGGTGAGGGGTAATCATAGAAATATGTTCTCCCTAAAATCAGAACTAAGGGATAAACTGTGTCTAGGCTTTATAAGGCTATTATAGAGGACATAACAGCACAGTGATGGTAATTGTATATGACAAATTGTCATGTAGTTCCAACTGTTAAAACCTACAGTTGTAGGGCATACATAACTCTATAAATATTTAAACTTTTCTTTTTAAGCAAATCTACATGTAACATTTCAAAGTGACTGTCGTGACATTTCTTCACGCATACACTATCAACTAATCAATTAACAATTGCCTTACGATTTTTTCGGGGTTCACTATTGGTACCGCCGATGGTTGAAAAAAAAATCCATTTTTAGCTCTACTGATCAGAGATCAGCAGAGCTTATGCCGTGGTCCGTCTGTCCGACTGTTAACTTTTTTTTTGTAGCGACTACTCCTCTGAAACTACTGAATAGATTTTCATGAAACTTTACAGAAATGTTGCCCATGAAGTCTAGTTGATCCTAGCAAAAATTCATGTAGATGTGAAATCCAAGATGGCCGCCAAATCTAAAAATAGGTTTTTAAAAAACAAGTTTGTAGCGACTACTTCTTGAAAACTGTAAGGGTTATTGCTATGGGACTTTTTCTAAAATGATCAGCATGACATGATGTTGGTCCTTGTCGAAAATCGTTTTGATTCGACGTTAAACATGGCTGCCAGCGGCCATCTTTGTTTACATAGATTTATATAATGAAAACTTGTAGCGACTACTCCTCTGAAACTACTTGACGGATTTTCATGAAACTTCACAGGAATGTTGCTCTTGATGTCTAATTGATCCTAGCAAAATTTCAGGTTTGCCGGAAATTCAAGATGGCCGCCACGGCTAAAAATAGATTTTTAAAAAATAAGTTTGTAGCGACTACTTCTTGAAAACTATAAGAGATATTGATATGGGACTTTTTCTAAAATTATCAGCATGACATGATGGTTATCCGAGTCGAACATTATTTTGATTCGACGTTTTACATGGCTGCTAGTGGCCATCTTTGTTTACATAGAGTTATATAATGAAAACTTGTAGCGACTACTCCTCTGAAAATACTTGACGGATTTTCATGAAACTTCACACGAATGTTGCTCTTGATGTCTAATTGATCCTTGCAAAATTTCAGGTCGGCCGGAAATTCAAGATGGCCGCCATGGCTAAAAATAGATTTTCAAAATACAAGTTTGTAGCGACTACTTCTTGAAAACTATAAGTGATATTGATATGGGACTTTTTCTAAAATGATCAGCATGACATGATGGTTATTCAAGTCGAACATTATTTTGATTCGACGTTAAACATGGCTGCCAGTGGCCATGTATGTTTACATAAGAGTTATATAATGATAACTTGTAGCGACTACTCCTCTGAAACTACTTGACGGATTTTCATGAAACTTCACACGAATGTTGCTCTTGATGTCTTATTGATCTTAGCAAATTTCAGGTCGGCCGGAAATTCAAGATGGCCGCCATGGCTAAAAATAGATTTTTAAAAAATAAGTTTGTAGCGACTTCTTCTTGAAAACTATAAGAGATATTGATATGGGACTTTTTCTAAAATGATCAGCATGACATGATGGTTATCCGAGTCGAACATTATTTTGATTCAATGTTAAACATGGCTGTCAGTGGCCATCTTTGTTTACATAGAGTTATATAATGAAAACTTGTAGCGACTACTCCTCTGAAACTACTTGACGGATTTTCATGAAACTTCACAGGAATGTTGCTCTTGATGTCTAATTGATCCTAGCAAAATTTCAGGTCGGCCGGAAATTCAAGATGGCCACCACGGCTAAAAATAGATTTTCAAAAAACCAGTTTGTAGCGACTACTTCCTGAAATCAAAATCAATCAGTAGAGCTTCAAGGTCATTGACCTCTTGTTAAAAAACAAGTTTGTAGCGACTACTTCTTGAAAACTCTAAGTGATATTGATATAGGACTTTTTCTAAAATGATCAGCATGACATGATGTTGGTCCTTGTCGAAAATAGTTTTGATTCGACGTTAAACATGGCTGCCAGCGGCCATCTTTGTTTACATAGAGTAAAAAATTGTAGCGACTACTCGTCTGAAACTAATTGACGGATTTCCATGAAACTTCACAGGAATATTGCTCTTGATGTCTAATTGATTCTAGCAAAATTTCAGGTCGGCCGGAAATTCAAGATGGCCGCCACGGCTAAAAATAATTTTTCAAATAACAAGTTTGTAGCGACTACTTCCTGAAATCAAAAACAATCAGTAGAGCTTCAAGGTCATTGACCTCTTGTTCATCTGATCTTTACCGATCTTTAACAGATTCTTTAGTTCTGGCCCTTGATTTAGTTCAAAAGCTGTTTTTTGCCCGAAACTTCCAAAAAAACGCAAATGACAGTCACTTACTTCATTGATGTTATAAGAGCCATGTTAGCCAGAAGAGCGTCCACAGGCCCTCTTGGGCCTCTTGTTTATGTTTTTATGTCTAACTTCTCATGAAACATTTAGTAAAATATTTACCTGTCTTAGTATATATTTTACATGAGTGTAAACATTGATTTTGTGAAGTCTGATAATTAATTGTGTATTAGCATTATCATCAATGAGAAATAAATATTAAAGCTAAATATTATGAAGAAAACTATTGATAAAAAAATCATAAATTTAATCAAATTCACGCTGACAAAGACTACTTTTGTTTTCTCTACCGTCGCGCTGTAACAAACACACATTTTCCACGTCTATATCGGTTGTTTCAAGTCATATCCAAACTGTTTAATTACCGACATCATTAAATACTTCAAAAGCATATGCTGCTACCAGGAATTCTTTGATTATATAAATTATAATCGATTAATCAGTCTGCCATTCAAACTTTCCCAAAGTGATAATTGAGGGGTCAAATTTATAAACAAACAGTCATGTGATTGTCGCGTGATAAACAACTTTGGCTTTTTTTACTAAATATTTACCGTAAAGTGAAAATTGAGGCAAAATGTTCTCAAAAGAAAGAAATAATACTGGTATTTTGTCACGGTTGAAAATCATTTTGATTCGACATTAAACATGGCTGCCAGTGGCCATCTTTGTTTACACAGAGTTATATAGTAAAAACTTGTAACGACTACTCCTATGAAACTACCTGACAGATTTTCATGAAACCTCACTTGCGAAGTGCCCAATATCAGTCACAATGTAAAGTACTATATATATAAGGTCTATTTGAAGTTTGATGTTAAAAAACTATATAAATCACAAGATAAAAGTTTTAATTTACCTATTTTGGAAACATGTATTCAAAATCGTTTGAATAATAGTGTATAATAGACGTTTGACCTTGGCCCACTTCTGTGAAATATAAAAAAAAAATGTCCGCCATTTTTAGCTCTAGATCAGCAGAGCTTATGCCGTGGTGCGGCGTCCGTCTGTCTGTCTGTCTGTCTGTCTGTCCGTCCGTCCGTCTGTCTGTCCGTCTGTCTGTCCGTAAACTTTTTTTAGTAGCGACTTCTCCTCTGAAACTACTGAATGGATTTTCATGAAACTTTACAGAAATGTTGCCCATGAAGTCTAGTTGATCCTAGCAAAAATTCATGTAGATGTGAAATCCAAGATGGCCGCCAGATCTAAAAATAGGTTTTCAAAATACAAGTTTGTAGCGACTACTTCTTGAAAACTATAACTGATATTGATATTGGACTTTTGTAAAATGATCAGCATGACATGATATTGGTCCTTGTCAAAAATTATTTTGATTCAACGTTAAACATGGCTGCCAGCGGCCATCTTTGTTTACATACAGTTATATAGTAAAAACTTATAGCGACTAATCCTTTGAAACTACTTGGCAGATTTTCATGAAACTTTACAGGAATGTTGCTCTTAATGTTTAATTGATCCTAGCAAAATTTCAGATCGGCCAGAAATTCAAGATGGCCGCCACAGCTAAAATTAGATTTTTTAAAAAAGAAGTTTGTAGCGACTACGTCTTGAAAACTATAAGTGATATTGATATGGGACTTTTTGTAAAATGATCAGCATGACATGATGGTTATCAGAGTCAAACATTATTTTGATTCGACGTTAAACATGGCTGTCAGCGGCCATCTTTGTTTACATAGAGTTATATAATGAAAACTTGTAGCGACTATTCCTGTGAAACTACTTGACGGATTTTCATGAAACTTCACAGGAATGTTGCTCTTGATGTCTAATTGATCCTAGCAAAATTTCAGAGCTAAAAACAGGGAAACTATTCTGTAACAACACAGTGAAATACAATAAAAACTTGATACATTACAGTTGTGAAAATATTTTATTATGCGATATACTTTTATTTGTAGCGGCTTTTATTTGTAGCGGCTAAAAATAGATTTTCAAAAAACAAGTCTGTTGCGACTACTTCCTGAAATCAAAATCAATCAGTAGAGCTTCAAGGTCATTGACCTCTTGTTTTTCCTGTTTTGCCAACATTTTCAAGACGACAACTCCTGTTATCAGCATCGCCAAGCGCTTGCTTAATTGTAAGATCATGCTTCATTGTAAGATCATGTTTTAGCAAGCGCGCTAGAGATACCGATTCCAGAGCTTCCGTTTCTTTCAAATCACTAGTGCACATCTCCAGAATTTAACCGAATATTGTAAGCAGTCTATCTCTGAGGTAAACATTCGAAACTTCAATAATAAAGGCCGATACGCGTCATATTTTGACGATATGCGTAAATCAAATTGTCAGTGAGTATTTGGTACGCGTGAAAATTATGAATCTTGCGGGTTTTAATATTTTCAAGGGTATTTTACGCGGATACGCATCTTATCTGGGGCTCTGAGTAGGTATATCTGAAAATTGGGGAAAAACGCACGTTTTTTCTCAGAATTGGGAAAAATGTTGTTTTTGTATTTTGTGAAATATTGCATATTTATTGATGAATCGCATATTAAAATATTTTCACAACTGTAATGTATCAAGTTTTTATTGTATTTCACTGTGTTGTTACAGAATAGTTTCCCTGTTTTTAGCTCTACTGATCAGAGATCAGCAGAGCTTATGCCGTGGTGCGGCGTCCGTCGTCCGTCTGTCCGTCCGTCTGTCCGTCCGTAAACTTTTATTTGTAGCGACAACTTTTCTGAAACTACTGGATGGATATTCATGAAACTTTACAGAAATGTTGCCCATGATGTCTAGTTGATCCTAGCAAAAATTCATGTTGATGTGAAATCCAAGATGGCCACCAAAGGCCATCTTTGTTTACATAGAGTTATATAATGAAAACTTGTAGCGATTACTCCTCTGAAACTACTTGACGGATTTTCATGAAACTTCACACGAATGTTGCTCTTGATGTCTTATTGATCCTAGCAAAATTTCAGGTCGGCCGGAAATTCAAGATGGCCACCATGGCTTAAAATAGATTTTCAAAATACAAGTTTGTAGCGACTACTTCTTGAAAACTATAAGTGATATTGATATGGGACTTTTTCTAAAATGATCATCATGACATGATGTTGGTCCTTGTCAAAAATTGTTTTGATTCGATATTAAACATGGCTGTCAGCGGCTATCTTTGTTGACATAGAGTTATATAATGAAAACTTGTAGCGACTACTCCTCTGAAATTACCTGACGGATTTTCATGAAACACTTCACAGGAATGTTGCTCTTGATGTCTAATTTATCCTAGCAAAAGTTCAGGTTGGCCGGAAATTCAAGATGGCCGCCACAGCTAAAAATAATTTTTCAGAAAACAAGTTTGTAGCGACTACTTCCTGAAATCAAAATCAATCAGTAGAGCTTCAAGGTCATTGACCTCTTGTTGTTGTCCCTGAAAATGTTAACAATGCTTTAAGTTCATTGTCATTTAGGGATTCTCTGCATATTCTCATGACCGAGGAAAGAGTTTCCTGGCCCAGACGATTTCTGTTATTCATCCTTTATTTAGTATTAACCCATCGCTCACTGAGACGCTTGTTACATAGTAGAATATACTAGCGGTAAAGCGTTTCGATAACATACAAGCGGTAAAGCGTTTGTGCAACGCATAAACAACATGGCGTCGTCCTCGGGTGACGAGACTGTGTTTTGCATTTCAATTTAAACAGAAGAAAGATTAATCTAAAACAGAACTGGGAAGATCTATAACATCTGTGTATTGAAGAAAAATTGACGGAAAAACAAATTGGATTTGGGAGTTGGAAATTGGGAAAAATTGTCAATTTTTTCAATTGGGAATAGGGCGGTTTATCAGACCCATTTATATAAGGTAAAAAAACGCTGGAATACTTTTCACACTAATCAGAAAGGTCTGCATTTAATACATAGTTCCGATCTGTCAATCAAGCTTATATCCACAAGAGATTTGAGCCAATTAAACGTTCAGTCGGTATTTACACCTGCACCAAAAGCATGTGTTGTCCCATATACAACTCTAAAATACAATAGATCACTTGGCCAATGTTTGTGGGAATTTCACCCAGGAACTGTAGAGGGCACAGCTATAAACTGAATGTCCGAACTATCCATATTCATTGCTTTGAAACTGTATAGTGTGATCTGGAGAGACATTGTCGTCTGTCTTGGTTGACCTTATGTCTCAGTGTTCTGTTGTACTTTCAGATGCAGATGTAAATTTCAAGCACAGTCATGTCTTATAGGCCCAGAGGGAGTGGCGTACCCAGGGGACGAGGAGGGGGTGGAGGCAGAGGGGGAGGGGCCAGAGGCGGAGGATGGGGTGGGGCTAGAGGTGGACAACCATTCGACTCGAATAATGAATTTGAGAGACAAATGTTTATGAGATGTAGGGACCTTGGCATACCTTATCCTCCAGATCGTAAGTTGTTAAAGTTAAACTGAACTGTCCATGTTTTGATGTTTTGCGAAAAGATTATCTCAACTTGTTTAAAAGTTGATTTTGGAATGGATTTAAGAAATAAATGAGTAAAAGCTTTACTGTGATGAGCTGGACCCCTTATTATTGCAGCTGTTGCCCTAATTATTACAGCTGGTGCACTGATTATTACAGCTGGACCCTTTATTATTACAGCTGGCACCCTAATTATTACAGCTGGACCCCTAAATTTTACAGCTGGATCCCTAATTATTATGACTGGCCCCTATATAGTGCAACTAGACTCCTACAATTGCAGCTGATATTTATAACCCCACTTGAAATAGGGGCTATAGAGGAATCACATTGTCCATAACGTCGTGTCACGTAACACATTTTTGTCGTGACCCTTAATGTAACACATTTTTGTCGCATCCCGTAATGCAACACATTTTTGTCCTGTCCCACAACACATTTTTGCTACGTCGCGTAAAAGTTTGTTATTATGGGCAGGCCTCTATATTAACTTTTGGATCCACTTGTCCGACAAGTGACTTCAGAAATCCACTTGTCCTGACCTATAATGAACTTGTCTGAATATGAAATATCAATTTTTTACTGTAAAGGCATTAAAACATGTAAAATAAAGCATTTTTTTTAAGAGATTGCGATCCGATGAAGCGTGATACATGAACACAATCCGCAAAGCGGTCGTATGTGATTGTCGTAAAATGTTCAACCGATTTTTATTTTGTAAAATGTATGATTAGTGTATAATTAAACAACTTGCTTTTGTTGTATTTTATTAACAATATTTTCACAACATAAGGAATGCTTTTTGTCATTCAAAATCGGGAGAATAAAATGTCAAATACAGGGATCCCAAGCAACGTGTTGCGATAAGCAACTATCTATATATACACTATCTATATATATCGGCAGGGAAAATCCTGCCATGCATGCGCAAAACTGTCTAGTTTACAATCACTTCCTATTAGACAACACTCGCTACGGTGAGGTTTGAATTTTGTCATTTGGTGTGGGTTTTCAGCGTATTTTGGCGTGGGTTTTCATTTTGATTTTGTTTTATCAATTTTTTTCTAATTGCCCGATCGGACAACCGGGATTCAGAATCAACTTGTCCGGACCCAAGTCTGGGTTGCCAAAACCTATCGGACAATGCCTAATGTCGAGCCCTGATGGGTTGTTCCTGTTAGTACACATAACAACTGATGACCTCTTATCCCTCTACATCACGCACTGTATCAAAAAAGCGGGGATATTCATTGCCTTCACTGGTATGTTTTCAGTTATAATTTATATTTACAAGGGGCGTCCGTGGCCGAGTGGTTAGAGTCTCTGACTTGCAATCACTTGCCCCTCACCGCTGTAGGTTCGATCCCTCTGGGGCCTAGGAATCTTTATGTGAGGAAGCTATCCAGCTGGCTTGCGGAACGTCGGTGGTTCTACCCAGGTGCCCACCCGTGTACGAAAATTGCCCGGAGGAGCACCTGGGGTCGTCCTCCACCAGTGGAAGCTGGAAAGTCGCCATATGACCTTAGCTGTTGGTGCGACTATAAAATCCAATTCAATTCAATTCAATTATATTTACAGCAAGTGAGGTTTTTGGATTGGTTCAGGTGTTGAAACATGACGGTGAGGTTGCTTTGCATACCAACGATCTGCGCACAGCCCACATCCTCTACAGTAATGCCCTGCTTGCCGTGGAGATGTTCCCAACCGTGCGCCAGATTGTCGACGAGCACCACAAGATACTGTGTAACCGATCTCTCGTCTATTTACGTATGCGAATGTTTAAGGAGGCGGAGCAGGATGCCATATCTGCGATTGCATCTTGTTCGAGTTTCATCAAGGTTTGTATGGTGTCTGTCTTACGCTGAGAAAGATTATTATTGGTAGTATTTCTGTACATGAATCTGATTGGAAATAAATAGAATAAATGTCATGTGATTTGTTTATTAAAGAGCACACGTGTGAATTCACTTTAATGTCAGGAAGCATTTGATGTGGACTTCCTTCGAGGAAATATTCACTGATAGGCTATGGCTAGAACAGCCTTATTTCACATAAACGTAGAGGAACAAGTCAATGACTGGCTAGTACAGCTTTATTAGAGGAACATTTCCCAGCCATTTATATAATAAAATAAAAAAACAAAATGAGATTTTGACCATATTTCACTGTGGATGTTCCAAAATAAGGTGAAAATCTCGGACCTGCATATAAAATAAATTATCAAAATGTAATATCTTTCACTCAGAAACCTTATCTGTCATAATATCACATTCAGATCTTCATAGTAATGTAAAAGGAATATCTAACATTGATAGCAAGGAATGTCCATGATTTGGATGGACACTCAGCCCTGCACCGACGGTGTTAACGTAACAGGCAAGCATACATACTTAACTAATTATCTGTATGAAATGATGTTTTTATCGTCTCCCATAGTTTTCAACTAATTGTTACGTAACTTTGCTGGCTACTTACCTGTGATGTCAAGATGTACATATCGATTCTGCAAGTCGACCTTGTATTACCGGAGTTATGGCCCTTTTTTCATCAAATTTTACGTTAAAATAGTTTAGGTGTCTCCCACAGTTTTTAACCAATTAATTCGAAATTTTACAGGATTCTTACCTATGATGTCAAGATGTGCGTATTGATTCCAGATCAAAATTGACCTTGTATTACTGGAGTATCGCTGTGAACATCTTGACAATTTTTTTGTTTTTAGTGGGACGAATCAGTGTCCCACGGACACATTTCTAGTTGTTGTTGCCCTAGATCATAGAGGGGCTGAAAAGGGCCTTTCTAGGGGAGGGAACTTTAATAATATGGATGACATGTTGTTGTCTTCAGGGCTATTGGCGAGCTAGCCAGGCTGTGAAGGATGGACATGAAGGCATACAGCAGGCCCTGCCCTACATCGTAGAGGGGCTGAGAAGAGCCCTTTTAGGAGAGGGAAATGCTCATGATGTTGTTACATTCCTGACAGAGTTATGTATCCTGGTTCCAAAGGCACCAGTAACTGGTATGGAGAATTAATTTTTGTCTAATAATTTTAAGGTAGGTTGATTTCCCTAATTTTATAAATTTATCGATAGTTCCAAGGTAGGTTGTCTCCCCATTATTTTCTAACTTTCATAGATAATTTTGAGGTATGAGTTTGTCTTCTCCTTATTTCAAGTTAAATTGACCTTTCTCAAATTTTCTAACATTTATAGATAATTTCAAGGAATGTTGTCTTTCCCTTTATTTCCTAACTTTCATAGATAATTGTATTCACCTTATTAAGTAGGTGGAGTTTGTGTGGTTCTAGTGGTGTAACGATGCATGAACTTAATTTACGATTATATCGCGATACTTTCTCTCACGATACACGTATCTTATCGTGGGGTCTGTATCACGATATGGTAACGATACACAAATGAAGCACAAACTTGCTCTTATTGGCAAAAATAATCTTACAAATAATTGTAAACAATTACCTTCCTTATATTATTTGTGGTTGTTTAAAGGATTATTAAAGGTGAATGGCCACCCTTTTTGTAGTATTATCAATTAACAAATTTAACTCTTAAACCTCATATGAACATTTCTAGATAGTCCCAGAGAGAAACATATATTTAAAACCGCCACTAAGTTGTATGTAAAAATAAGTATTATCTGCATGATGTAGATACTACTTTTACCACTGCGTGACTGCACAGGGATATGAGGTAAATCTAAATTGTATAGCTGCACAGCTATTGCCAAATAATTGATAAATACATTTACCTGTGGATTAATTTACATGTTCAAAGTTTTCTACATCATCAAATAAAATCTTATTCTCGTTTTTCACAGATATTGCAATGTGTAAATCTATTGTTTTGTATTGATTTCGATTTAAATAAACATAAACATGTTCATGAAACAAAACATGGCCGGAGAACTTTAATGTAAGTAGCTAGTGTATTTACCCCTCATGTAATATTTTGAAAAATAAAAAAACAAAATTATATGTTTTCCTTCAATTAAATGTAGACTGTACAGCTGTATACCTAGATCCTTGTCTGGATGAGACCACCGATGTCTATGTCTGGATGAGAGTGTACAGCTGTCTAGGCCCAATTTGGGGCCAAATTTCGACCCCATCCCAATCCAAAATATCCTCATATATGTTTTCCTTAAATGAAGACCGTGCAGCTGTATATGACCGAGGTCATTGTCTGGATGAGACCACCGATGTCTATGTCTGGATGAGACCGTACAGCTGTCTAGGCCCAATTTGGGGCCGAATTTCGACCCCATCCCAATCCTAAATATCCTCATATATGTTTTCCTTAAATTAAATGTAGACCGTTCAGCTGTATATGACACGAGGTCCTTGTTTGGATGAGAACACCGATGTCTTATGTCTGGATGAGACCGCACCGCTGTCTAGGCCGAATTTGGGGCCGAATTTCGACCCCATCCCAATCCAAAATACAAAAATAAAAAAACAAAATGATATGTTTTCCTTCAATTAAATGTAGACTGTTCAGCAGTATACCTAGATCCTTGTCTGGATGAGACCACTGATGTCTATGTCTGGATGAGAGTGTACAGCTGACTAGGCCCAATTTGGGGCCGAATTTCGACCCCATCCCAATCCAAAATATCCTCATATATGTTTTCCTTAAATGAAGACCGTGCAGCTGTATATGACCGAGGTCAGTGTCTGGATGAGACGACCGATGTCTATGTCTGGATGAGACCGTACAGCTGTCTATGCCGAATTTGGGGCCGAATTTCGACCCCATCAAAATTGAAAATATCCTCATATTTTCCCCAAAAAAGCAAAATATTTTCCCAAAATACAAAAATTAAATTCAATTAAATGTAGACTGTACAGCTGTATACCGAGATCCTTGTCTGGATGAGACCACCGATGTCTATGTCTGGATGAGACCGTACAGCTGTCTATGCCCAATTTGGGGCCGAATTTCGACCCCATCCCAATCTTAAATATCCTCATATATGTTTTCCTTAAATTAAACGTAGACTGTTCAGCTGTATATGACACGAGGTCCTTGTTTGGATGAGAACACCGATGTCTGTGTCTGGATGAGACCGCACCGCTGTCTAGGCCGAATTTGGGGCCGAATTTCGACCCCATCCCAATCCAAAATACAAAAATAAAAAAACAAAATTATATGTTTTCCTTCAATTAAATGTAGACTGTACAGCTGTATACCTAGATCCTTGTCTGGATGTGACCACCGATGTCTATGTCTGGATGAGAGTGTACAGCTGTCTAGGCCCAATTTGGGGCCAAATTTCGACCCCATCCCAATCCAAAATATCCTCATATATGTTTTCCTTAAATGAAGACCGTGCAGCTGTATATGACCGAGGTCATTGTCTGGATGAGACCACCGATGTCTATGTCTGGATGAGACAGTACAGCTGTCTATGCCGAATTTGGGGCCAAATTTCGACGCTATCCAAATTGAAAATATCCATATTTTACCCAAAAAAGCAAAATATTTTCCCAAAATACAAAAATAAAAAAACATATAATTATATGTTTTCCTTCAATTAAATGTAGGCTGTACAGCTGTATACCGATGTCTATGTCTGGATGAGACCGTACAGCTGTCTAGGCCCAATTTGGGGCCGAATTTCGACCCCATCCCAATCCAAAATACAAAAATAAAAAAACAAAATTATATGTATTCCTTCAATTAAATGTAGGCTGTACAGCTGTATACCTAGATCCTTGTCTGGATGAGACCACCGATGTCTATGTCTGGATGAGAGTGTACAGCTGTCTAGGCCCAATTTGGGGCCGAATTTCGACCCCATCCCAATCCAAAATATCCTCATATATGTTTTCCTTAAATGAAGACCGTGCAGCTGTATATGACCGAGGTCCTTGTTTGGATGAGACCACCGATGTCTGTGTCTGGATGAGACTGCACCGCTGTCTAGGCCTAATTTGGGGCCGAATTTCGACCCCATCCCAATCCAAAATACAAAAATAAAAAAACATAATTATATATTTTCCTTCAATTAAATGTAGGCTGTACAGCTGTATACCGATGTCTATGTCCGGATGAGACCGTACAGCTGTCTAGGCCCAATTTGGGGCCGAATTTCGACCCCATCCCAATCCTAAATATCCTCATATATGTTTTCCTTAAATTAAATGTAGACCGTTCAGCTGTATATGACACGAGGTCCTTGTTTGGATGAGAACACCGATGTCTGTGTCTGGATGAGACCGCACCGCTGTCTAGGCCGAATTTGGGGCCGAATTTCGACCCCATCCCAATCCAAAATACAAAAATAAAAAACAAAATTATATGTTTTCCTTCAATTAAATGTAGACTGTACAGCTGTATACCTAGATCCTTGTCTGGATGAGACCACCGATGTCTATGTCTGGATGAGAGTGTACAGCTGTCTAGGCCCAATTTGGGGCCAAATTTCGACCCCATCCCAATTCAAAATATCCTCATATATGTTTTCCTTAAATGAAGACCGTGCAGCTGTATATGACCGAGGTCATTGTCTGGATGAGACCACCGATGTCTATGTCTGGATGAGACAGTACAGCTGTCTATGCCGAATTTGGGGCCAAATTTCGACGCTATCCAAATTGAAAATATCCTCCTATTTTACCCAAAAAAGCAAAATATTTTCCCAAAATACAAAAATAAAAAAACATATAATTATATGTTTTCCTTCAATTAAATGTAGGCTGTACAGCTGTATACCGATGTCTATGTCTGGATGAGACCGTACAGCTGTCTAGGCCCAATTTGGGGCCGAATTTCGACCCCATCCCAATCCTAAATATCCTCATATATGTTTTCCTTAAATTAAATGTAGACCGTTCAGCTGTATATGACACGAGGTCCTTGTTTGGATGAGAACACCGATGTCTTGTGTCTGGATGAGACCGCACCGCTGTCTAGGCCGAATTTGGGGCCGAATTTCGACCCCATCCCAATCCAAAATACAAAAATAAAAAAACTAAATGATATGTTTTCCTTCAATTAAATGTAGACTGTTCAGCAGTATACCTAGATCCTTGTCTGGATGAGACCACCGATGTCTATGTCTGGATGAGAGTGTACAGCTGTCTAGGCCCAATTTGGGGCCGAATTTCGACCCCATCCCAATCCAAAATATCCTCATATATGTTTTCCTTAAATGAAGACCGTGCAGCTGTATATGACCGAGGTCCTTGTCTGGATGAGACCACCGATGTCTATGTCTTGATGAGACCATACAGCTGTCTAGGCCCAATTTGGGGCCGAATTTCGACCCCATCCCAATCCAAAATATCCTCATATATGTTTTCCTTAAATGAAGACCGTGCAGCTGTATATGACCGAGGTCCTTGTCTGGATGAGACGACCGATGTCTATGTCTGGATGAGACCGTACAGCTGTCTATGCCGAATTTGGGGCCGAATTTCGACCCCATCAAAATTGAAAATATCCTCATATTTTCCCCAAAAAAGCAAATTATTTTCCCAAAATACAAAAATTAAATTCAATTAAATGTAGACTGTACAGCTGTATACCGAGATCCTTGTCTGGATGAGACCACCGATGTCTATGTCTGGATGAGACCGTACAGCTGTCTATGCCCAATTTGGGGCCGAATTTCGACCCCATCCCAATCTTAAATATCCTCATATATGTTTTCCTTAAATTAAACGTAGACTGTTCAGCTGTATATGACACGAGGTCCTTGTTTGGATGAGAACACCGATGTCTGTGTCTGGATGAGACCGCACCGCTGTCTAGGCCGAATTTGGGGCCGAATTTCGACCCCATCCCAATCCAAAATACAAAAATAAAAAAACAAAATTATATGTTTTCCTTCAATTAAATGTAGACTGTTCAGCTGTATACCTAGATCCTTGTCTGGATGAGACCACCGATGTCTATGTCTGGATGAGAGTGTACAGCTGTCTAGGCCCAATTTGGGGCCGAATTTCGACCCCATCCCAATCCAAAATATCCTCATATATGTTTTCCTTAAATGAAGACCGTGCAGCTGTATATGACCGAGGTCATTGTCTGGATGGGACCACCGATGTCTATGTCTGGATGAGACCGCACCGCTGTCTAGGCCCAATTCGGGGCCGAATTTCGACCCCATCCCAATCCAAAATACAAAAATAAAAAAACATATAATTATATGTATTCTTCAATTAAATGTAGACTGTACAGCTGTATACCGAGATCCTTGTCTGGATGAGACCACCAATGTCTATGTCTGGATGAGACCGTACTGCTGTCTGGGCCCAATTTGGGGCCGAATTTCAAATTTCGACCCCATCCCAATCCAAAATATCCTCATATATGTTTTCCTTGAAGACCGTGCAGCTGTATATGACCGAGGTCATTGTCTGGATGAGACCACCGATGTCTATGTCTGGATGAGACAGTACAGCTGTCTATGCCGAATTTGGGGCTAAATTTCGACCCCATCCAAATTGAAAATATCCTCATATTTTACCCAAAAAAGCAAAATATTTTCCCAAAATACAAAAATAAAAAAACATATAATTATATGTTTTCCTTCAATTAAATGTAGACTGTACAGATGTATACCAAGATCCTTGTCTGGATGAGACCACCGATGTCTATGTCTGGATGAGACCGTACAGCTGTCTAGGCCCAATTTGGGGCCATATTTCGACCCCATCCCAATCTTAAATATCCTCATATATGTTTTCCTTAAATTAAATGTAGACCGTTCCGCTGTATATGACACGAGGTCCTTGTTTGGATGGGACCACCGATGTCTATGTCTGGATGAGACCGCACCGCTGTCTAGGCCCAATTTGGGGCCGAATTTCGACCCCATCCCAATCCAAAATACAAAAATAAAAACACATATAATTATATGTATTCTTCAATTGAATGTAGACTGTACAGCTGTATACCTAGATCCTTGTCTGGATGAGACCACCGATGTCTATGTCTGGATGAGAGTGTACAGCTGTCTAGGCCCAATTTGGGGCCGAATTTCGACCCCATCCCAATCTTAAATATCCTCATATATGTTTTCCTTCAATTAAATGTAGACCGTTCAGCTGTATATGACACGAGGTCCTTGTTTGGATGAGACCACCGATGTCTATGTCTGGATGAGACCGCAACGCTGTCTAGGCCTAATTTGGGGCCGAATTTCGACCCCATCCCAATCCAAAATACAAAAATAAAAAAACATATAATTATATATTTTCCTTCAATTAAATGTAGGCTGTACAGCTGTATACCGATGTCTATGTCCGGATGAGACCGTACAGCTGTCTAGGCCCAATTTGGGGCCGAATTCCGACCCCATCCCAATCCTAAATATCCTCATATATGTTTTCCTTAAATTAAATGTAGACCGTTCAGCTGTATATGACACGAGGTCCTTGTTTGGATGAGAGCACCGATGTCTGTGTCTGGATGAGACCGCACAGCTGTCTAGGCCGAATTTGGGGCCGAATTTCGACCCCATCCCAATCCAAAATACAAAAATAAAAATACAAAATTATATGTTTTCCTTCAATAAAATGTAGACTGTACAGCTGTATACCTAGATCCTTGTCTTGATGAGACCACCGATGTCTATGTCTGGATGAGAGTGTACAGCTGTCTAGGCCCAATTTGGGGCCAAATTTCGACCCCATCCC
This sequence comes from Cyrtodaria siliqua, assembly GCA_037043455.1. Taxonomy (NCBI): domain Eukaryota; kingdom Metazoa; phylum Mollusca; class Bivalvia; order Adapedonta; family Hiatellidae; genus Cyrtodaria; species Cyrtodaria siliqua. Next base: position 295,605 of record JAWPHD010001441.1, on the reverse strand, counting down.
AATCCAAAATATCCTCATATATGTTTTCCTTAAATGAAGACCGTGCAGCTGTATATGACCGAGGTCATTGTCTGGATGAGACCACCGATGTCTATGTCTGGATGAGACAGTACTGCTGTCTATGCCGAATTTGGGGCCAAATTTCGACCCCATCCAAATTGAAAATATCCTCATATTTTACCCAAAAAAGCAAAATATTTTCCCAAAATACAAAAATAAAAAAACATATAATTATATGTTTTCCTTCAGTTAAATGTAGACTGTACAGCTGTATACCAAGATCCTTGTCTGGATGAGACCACCGATATCTATGTCTGGATGAGACCGTACAGCTGTCTAGGCCCAATTTGGGGCCATATTTCGACCCCATCCCAATCTTAAATATCCTCATATATGTTTTCCTTAAATTAAATGTAGACCGTTCAGCTGTATATGACACGAGGTCCTTGTTTGGATGGGACCACCGATGTCTATGTCTGGATGAGACCGCACCGCTGTCTAGGCCCAATTTAGGGCCGAATTTCGACCCCATCCCAATCCAAAATACAAAAATAAAAAAACAAAATTATATGTTTTCCTTCAATTAAATGTAGACTGTACAGCTGTATACCTAGATCCTTGTCTGGATGTGACCACCGATGTCTATGTCTGGATGAGAGTGTACAGCTGTCTAGGCCCAATTTAGGGCCGAATTTCGACCCCATCCCAATCCAAAATATCCTCATATATGTTTTCCTTAAATGAAGACTGTGCAGCTGTATATGACCGAGGTCATTGTCTGGATGAGACCACCGATGTCTATGTCTGGATGAGACAGTACAGCTGTCTATGCCGAATTTGGGGCCAAATTTCGACCCCATCCAAATTGAAAATATCCTCATATTTTACCCAAAAAAGCAAAATATTTTCCCAAAATAAAAAAATAAAAAAACATATAATTATATGTTTTCCTTCAATTAAATGTAGACTGTACAGCTGTATACCGAGATCCTTGTCTGGATGAGACCACCGATGTCTATGTCTGGATGAGACCGTACAGCTGTCTAGGCCCAATTTGGGGCCGAATTTCGACCCCATACCAATCCAAAATACAAAAATAAAAAAACAAAATTATATGTTTTCCTTCAATTAAATGTAGACTGTACAGCTGTATACCTAGATCCTTGTCTGGATGAGACCACCGATGTCTATGTCTGGATGAGAGTGTACAGCTGTCTAGGCCCAATTTGGGGCCGAATTTCGACCCCATCCCAATCCAAAATATCCTCATATATGTTTTCCTTAAATGAAGACCGTGCAGCTGTATATGACCGAGGTCATTGTCTGGATGAGACCACCGATGTCTATGTCTGGATGAGACAGTACAGCTGTCTATGCAGAATTTGTGGCCAAATTTCGACCCCATCCAAATTGAAAATATCCTCATATTTTTCCCAAAAAAGCAAAATATTTTCCCAAAATACAAAAATAAAAAAACATATAATTATATGTTTTCCTTCAATTAAATGTAGACTGTACAGCTGTGTACCGAGATCCTTGTCTGGATGAGACCACCTATGTCTGGATGAGACCGTACAGCTGTCTAGGCCCAATTTGGGGCCATATTTCGACCCCATCCCAATCTTAAATATCCTCATATATGTTTTCCTTAAATTAAATGTAGACCGTTCAGCTGTATATGACACGAGGTCCTTGTTTGGATGGGACCACCGATGTCTATGTCTGGATGAGACCGCACCGCTGTCTAGGCCCAATTTGAGGCCGAATTTCGACCCCATCCCAATCCAAAATACAAAAATAAAAAAACATATAATTATATGTATTCTTCAATTAAATGTAGACTGTACAGCTGTATACCGAGATCCTTGTTTGGATGAGACCACCGATGTCTATGTCTGGATGAGACCGTACAGTTGTCTAGGCCCAATTTGGGGCCGAATTTCGACCCCATCCCAATCCAAAATACAAAAATAAAAAAACAAAATTATATGTTTTCCTTCAATTAAATGTAGACTGTACAGCTGTATACCTAGATCCTTGTCTGGATGAGACCACCGATGTCTATGTCTGGATGAGAGTGTACAGCTGTCTAGGCCCAATTTGGGGCCGAATTTCGACCCCATCCCAATCCAAAATATCCTCATATATGTTTTCCTTAAATGAAGACCGTGCAGCTGTATATGACCGAGGTCATTGTCTGGATGAGACCTCCGATGTCTATGTCTGGATGAGAGTGTACAGCTGTCTAGGCCCAATTTGGGGCCGAATTTCGACCCCATCCAAATTGAAAATATCCTCATATTTTACCCAAATCAAAATATTTTCCCAAAATACAAAAATAAAAAAACATATAATTATATGTTTTCCTTCAATTAAATGTAGACTGTACAGCTGTATACCAAGATCCTTGTCTGGATGAGACCACCGATGTCTGGATGAGTCCGTACAGCTGTCTAGGCCCAATTTAGCCGAATTTCGACCCCATCCCAATCCTAAATATCCTCATATATGTTTTCCTTAAATTAAATGTAGACCGTTCAGCTGTATATAACACGAGGTCCTTGTTTGGATGAGACCACCGATGTCTATGTCTGGATGAGACCGCACCGCTGTCTAGGCCCAATTTGGAGCCTTATTTCGACCCCATCCCAATCCAAAATACAAAAAAAACAAAACGTAATTATCTGTTTTCCTTCAATTAAATGTAGACTGTACAGCTGTATACCGAGATCCTTGTCTGGATGAGACCACCGATGTCTATGTCTGGATGAGACCGTACAGCTGTCTAGGCCCAATTTGGGGCCGAATTTCGACCCCATCCCAATTGAAAATATCCTCATATTTTCCCCAAAAAAGCAAAATATTTTTCTCAAAATAAAAAAATAAAAAAACATATAAATATATGTTTTCCTTCAATTAAATGTAGACCCTACAGCTGTATACCGAGGTCCTTGTCTGGATGATACCACCGATGTCTATGTCTGGATGAGACCGTACAGCTGTCTAGGCCCAACTTGGGGCCGAATTTCGACCCCATCCCAATCTTAAATATCCTGATATATGTTTTCCTTAAATTAAATGTAGACCGTTCAGCTGTATATAACACGAGGTCCTTGTTTGGATGAGACCACCGATGTCTATGTCTGGATGAGACCGCACCGCTGTCTAGGCCCAATTTGGAGCCTTATTTCGACCCCATCCCAATCCAAAATACAAAAAAAAAACAACGTAATTATCTGTTTTCCTTCAATTAAATGTAGACTGTACAGCTGTATACCGAGATCCTTGTCTGGATGAGACCACCGATGTCTATGTCTGGATGAGACCGTACAGCTGTCTGGGGCCGAATTTCGACCCCATCCCAATTGAAAATATCCTCATATTTTCCCCAAAAAAGCAAAATATTTTTCTCAAAATAAAAAAATAAAAAAACATATAAATATATGTTTTCCTTCAATTAAATGTAGACCCTACAGCTGTATACCGAGGTCCTTGTCTGGATGAGACCATCACCGATGTCTTTGTCTGGATAAGACCGTACAGCTGTCTAGGCCCAACTTGGGGCCGAATTTCGACCCCATCCCAATCCAAAACATCCTCATATTTTCCCCAAAAAAGCAAAATATTTTCTAAAATAAAAAAATAAAATAACATAATTATATATTTTCCTTCAATTAAATGTAGAATGTACAGCTGTATATGACCGAAGTCCTTGTCTGGTTGAGACCACCGATGTCTGTCTTGATGAGACCATACAGCTGTCTAGGCCTAATTTGGGGCCGATTTCCGACCCCATCCCAATCCAAAATATCCTCGTATATGTTTTCCTTCAATGTAGACCGTACAGCTGTATATGACCTAGGTTCTCGTCTGGATGAGACCACCGATGTATATGTCTGGATGAGACTGTACAGCTGTATATGACCGATGTATATGTCTGGATGATACCACCGATGTATATGTCTGGATGAGACCATACACCTGTCTAGGCCCAACTTGGGGCCGAATTTCGACTCCATCCCAATCCAAAATGTCCTCGTATATGTTTTCCTTAAATGTACACTGTACAGCTGTATATGACGAAGTCCGTATCTGGATGAGACCACCGATGTCTATGTCTGAATGAGACTGTACAGCTGTCTAGGCCCAACTTGGGGCCGAATTTTGACCCCATCCTAATCTAAAATATCCTCTTATTTTCTCCAAAAAAAGCAAAATATTTTCCAAAATAAAAAAATATAAAAAACATATAATTATATGTTTTCTTTCAATTAAATGTAGACTGTACAGCTGTATACCGAGATCCTTGTCTGGATGAGACCACCGATGTCTATGTCTGGATGAGACTGTACAGCTGTCTAGGCCCAATTTGGGGCCGAATTTCGACTCCATCCCAATCCAAACTGTCCTCGTATATGTTTTCCTTAAATGTACACTGTACAGCTGTATATGACCGAAGTCCGTATCTGGATGAGACCACCGATGTCTATGTCTGAATGAGACTGTACAGCTGTCTAGGCCCAACTTGGGGCCGAATTTTGACCCCATCCTAATGTAAAATATCCTCTTATTTTCTCCAAAAAAAGCAAAATATTTTCCCAAAATACAAAAATAAAAAATCATATAATTATATGTATTCCTTAAATTAAATGTAGACTGTACAGCTGTATACCGAGGTCCTTGTCTGGATGAGACAACCGATGTCTATGTCTGGATAAGACCGTACAGCTGTCTAGGCCCAATTTGGGGCTGAATTTCGACCCCATCCCAATCCAAAATATCCTCATATTTTCCCCAAAAAAAGAAAAATATGTTCCAAAATACAAAAATAAAAAAACGTATAATTATATGTTTTCCTTCAATTAAATGTAGACTGTAAAGCTGTATACCGAGGTCCTTGTCTGGATGAGACAACCGATGTCTATGTCTGGATGAGACCGTACAGCTGTCTAGGCCCAATTTTCTTCAGGCTGTTAACACGGAGTGTCTGCCCTGTCCCATCATTCTACAGGCTGTTATAATTGAGTGCCTGCTCTGTCCTACCATTCTACAGGCTGTTAACTTCGAGTGCCTGCCCTGTCTCACCATTTTTCAGGCTGTTAACATGGAGTGTCCGCCCTGTTCCACCATTCTCAAGGCTGTTAACATGGAGTGCCTTCCCTGTCCCATCATTCTTCAGGCTGTTAACATGGAGTGCTTTCCCTGTCCCATCATTCTTCACTGTCCCATCATTCTTCAGGCTGTTAACATGGAGTGCCTTCCCTGTCCCATCATTCTTCAGGCTGTTAACATGGAATGATTTCCCTGTCCCATCATTCTTCAGACTGTTAACATGGAGTGCCTTCCCTGTCCCATCATTCTTCAGGCTGTTAACATGGAGTGCCTTCCCTTTCCCATCATTCTTAAGACTGTTAACATGGAGTGCCTTCCCTGTCCCATCATTCCTCAGGCTGTTAACATGGAGTGCCTTCCCAGTCCCATCATTCTTCACTGTCCCATTATTCTTCAGGCTGTTAACATGGTGTGCATTCCCTGTCCCATCATTCTTCACTGTCCCATCATTCTTCAGGCTGTTAACATGGAGTGCCTTCCCTGTCCCATCATTCTTCAGGCTGTTAACATGGAGTGATTTCCCTGTCCCACCATTCTTGAGGCTGTTAACATGGAGTGCCTTCCCTGTCCCATCATTCTTCAGACTTTTAACATGGAGTGCCTTCCCTGTCCCATCATTCTTCAGGCTGTTAACATGGAGTGCCTTCCCTGTCCCATCATTCTTCAGGCTGTTAACATAGAGTGCCTTCCCTGTCCCATCATTCTTCAGGCTGTTAACATGGAGTGCCTTCCCTGTCCCATCATTCTTCAGACTGTTAACATGGAGTGCCTTCCCTGTCCCATCATTCTTCAGACTGTTAACATGGAGTGCCTTCCCTGTCCCATCATTCTTCAGGCTGTTAACATGGAGTGCCTTCCCTGTCGCATCATTCTTTATGATGTTAACATGGAGTGCCTTCCCTGTCCTATCATTTTTCACTGTCCCGTCATTCTTCAGGCTGTTAACATGGAGTGCCTTCCCTGTCCCATCATTCTTCAGGCTGTTAACATGGAGTGCCTTCCCTGTCCCATCATTCTTCAGGCTGTTAACATGGAGTGATTTCCCTGTCTCACCATTCTTCAGGCTGTTAACATGGAGTGCCTTCACTGTCCCATCATTCTTCACTGTCCCATCATTCTTCAGGCTGTTAACATGGAGTGCCTTCCCTGTCCCATCATTCTTCAGGCTGTTAACATGGAGTGCCTTCCCTGTCCCATCATTCTTCAGGCTGTTAACATGGAGTGATTTCCCTGTCCCATCATTCTTCACTGTCCCATCATTCTTCAGACTGTTAACATGGAGTGCCTTCCCTTTCCCATCATTTTTCAGGCTGTTAACATGGAGTGCCTTCCCTGTTCCATCATTCTTCAGACTGTTAACATGGAGTGCCTGCCCTGTCCCATCATTCTTCAGGCTGTTAACATGGAGTGCCTTCCCTGTCCCATCATTCTTCAGACAGTTAACATGGAGTGCCTTCCCTGTCCCATCATTCTTCAGACTTAACATGGAGTGCCTTCCCTGTCCCATCATTCTTCAGACTGTTAACATGGAGTGCCTTCCCTGTCCCATCATTCTTCAGGCTGTTAACATAGAGTGCCTTCCCTGTCCCATCATTCTTCAGGCTGTTAACATGGAGTGCCTTCTCTGTCCCATCATTCTTCAGACTTAATATGGAGTGCCTTCCCTGTCCCATCATTCTTCAGACTGTTAACATGGAGTGCCTTCCCTGCCCATCATTCTTCACTGTCCCATCATTCTTCAGGCTGTTAACATGGAGTGGCTTCCCTGTACCATCATTCTTCAGGCTGTTAACATGGAGTGCCTTCCCTGTCCCATCATTCTTCAGGCTTTAAATATGGAGTGCCTTCCCTGTCCCATAATTCCTCACTGTCCCATCATTCTTTAGGCTGTTAACCTGGAGTGCCTTCCCTGTCCCATCATTCTTCAGGCTGTTAACATGGAGTGCCTTCCCTGTCCCATCATTCTTCAGGCTGTTAACATGGAGTGCCTTCCCTGTCCCATCATTCTTCAGGCTGTTAACATGGAGTGCCTTCCCTGTCCCATCATTCTTCAGGCTGTTAACATGGAGTGCCTTCCCTGTCCAATCATTTTTCAGGCTGTTAACATGGAGTGCCTTCCCTGTCCCATCATTCTTCACTGTCCCATCATTCTTCAGACTGTTAACATGGAGTGCCTTCCCTGTCCCATCATTCTTCAGACTGTTAACATGGAGTGCCTTCCCTGTCCCATCATTCTTCACTGTCCCATCATTCTTCAGGCTGTTAACATGGAGTGCCTTCCATGTCCCATCATTCTTCAGGCTGTTAACATTGAGTGCCTTCCCTGTCCCATCATTCTTCAGACTGTTAACATGGAGTGCCTTCCCTGTCCCATCATTCTTCACGGTCCCATCATTCTTCAGGCTGTTAACATGGAGTGCCTTCCCTGTCCCATCATTCTTCAGGCTGTTAACATGGAGTGCCTTCCCTGTCCCATCATTCTTCAGGCTGTTAACATGGAGTGCCTTCCCTGTCCCACCATTTTTCACTGTCCCATCATTCTTTAGACTGTTAACATGGAGTGCCTTCCCTGTCCCATCATTCTTCAGGCTGTTAACATGGAGTGCCTTCTCTGTCCCATCATTCTTCAGGCTGTTAACATGGAGTGATTTCCCTGTCCCACCATTCTTCAGGCTGTTAACATGGAGTGCCTTCACTGTCTCATCATTCTTCACTGTCCCATCATTCTTCAGGCTGTTAACCTGGAGTGCCTTCCCTGTCCCACCATTCTTCAGGCAGTTAACATGGAGTGCCTTCCCTGTCCCATCATTCTTCAGACTGTTAACATGGAGTGCCTTCCCTGTCCAATCATTCCTCACTGTCCCATCATTCTTCAGGCTGTTAACATGGAGTGCCTTCCCTGTCCCATCATTCTTCAGGCTGTTAACATGGATTGATTTCCCTGTCCCACCATTCTTGAGGCTGTTAACATGGAGTGCCTTCCCTGTCCCATCATTCTTCAGACTGTTAACATGGAGTGCCTTCCCTGTCCCATCATTCTTCACTCTCCCATCATTCTTCAGGCTGTTAACATGGAGTGCCTTCCCTGTACCATCATTCTTCAGGCTGTTAACATGGAGTGCCTTCCTTGTCCCATCATTTTTCAGGCTGTTAACATGGAGTGATTTCCCTGTCCCACCATTCTTCAGGCTGTTAACATGGAGTGCCTTCCCTGTCCCGTCGTTCTTCAGACTGTTAACATTGAGTGACTTCCCTGTCCCATCATTTTTCAGGCTGTTAACATGAAGTGCCTTCACTGTCCCATCATTCTTCACTGTCCCATCATTCTTCAGACTGTTAACATGGAGTGCCTTCCCTGTCCCATCATTCTTCAGGCTGTTAACATGGAGTGCCTTCCCTGTCCCATCATTCTTCAGGCTGTTAACATGGAGTGCCTTCCCTGTCCCATCATTCTTCAGACTGTTAACATGGAGTGCCTTCCCTGTCCCATCATTCTTCAGGCTGTTAACATGGAGTGATTTCCCTGTCCCACCATTCTTCAGGCTGTTAACATGGAGTGCCTTCACTGTCCCATCATTCTTCAGACTGTTAACATGGAGTGCCTTCACTGTCCCATCATTCTTCAGGCTGTTAACATGGAGTGCCTTCCCTGTCCCATCATTCTTCAGACTGTTAACATGGAGTGCCTTCCCTGTCCCATCATTCTTCAGGCTGTTAACATGGAGTGCCTTCCCTGTCCCACCATTCTTCAGGCTGTTAACATGGCGTGTCCACCCTTTCCCATCATTCTACAGGATTTTAAAATTGAGTGCATGCAGTGTCGTACCATTCTTCAGACTGTTAACATGGGGTGTTCGCCCTGTATCATCATTCTACAGGCTGTTTACATGGAGTGCCTGCCCTCTCCAACCATTCTACAGGCTGTAAATATGGAGTGGCTGTCCTGTTCCACGATTCTTGAGGCTGCCGACATGGAGTGCCTGCCTTGTCCCACCATTTTTCCTGCTGTTAATATGCAGTGTCCGCCCTGCCCAATCATTCTACAGGCTGTTAAAATTGAATGGCTGCCCTGCCCAACCATTCTACAGGGTGTTAAGATGGAGTGCCTGCCCTGTCCAATCATTCTACAGGCTGTTAAATTTGAGTGCCTGCCATGTCCCTCCATTCTTCTGGCTGGTAACCTGGAGTGTCCTCCCTGTCCCATCATTCTACAGGCTGTTAAAATTAAATGCCTGCCATGTCCCTCCATTCTTCAGGCTGCTAACATGGAGTTTCTGCCCTGTCCCACAATTCTACAATCTGTTAATATGGAATGCCTTCCCTGTTCCACCATTCTTTAGGCTGTTAATATGGAGTTCGTGCCCTGTCCAACCATTCTTCAGGCTGTTAACATGGCGTGTCCACCCTGTCCCATCAATCTACAGGCTGTTAACGTGGAGTGTCCACCCTGGCCCATCATTCTTCAGGCTGTTAATGTGGAGTTCGAGCCCTGTCCAACCATTCTTCAGGCTGTTAACACGGCCTGTCCACCCTGTCCCATCAATCTACAGGCTGTTAGAATTGAGTGCCTGCCCTGTTCTACCATTCTACAGGCTGTTAATATGGAGTGCCTGCCCTGTCCCACCATTCTTCAGGCTGTTAACATGAGTGTTTGGATGAGACCACCGATGTCTATGTCTGGATGAGACCGCACCGCTGTCTAGGCCTAATTTGGGGTCGAATTTCGACCCCATCCCAATCCAAAATACAAAAATAAAAAAACATATAATTATATATTTTCCTTCAATTAAATGTAGGCTGTACAGCTGTATACCGATGTCTATGTCCGGATGAGACCGTACAGCTGTCTAGGCCCAATTTGGGGCCGAATTTCGATCCCATCCCAATCCAAAATATCCTCATATATGTTTTCCTTAAATGTAGACTGTACAGCTGTATATGACCGAGGTTCTCGTCTGGATGAGACCACTGATGTATATGTCTGGATGAGACAGTACAGCTGTCTAGGCCCAATTTGGGGCCGAATTTCGACCCCATCCAAATTGAAAATATCCTCATATTTTCCCCAAAAAAGCAAAATATTTCCCAAAATACAAAAATAAAAAAACATATATATATGTTTTCATAAATTAAATGTAGACTGTACAGCTGTATACCGAGGTCCTTGTCTGGATGAGACCACCGATGTCTATGTCTGGATGAGACCGTACAGGTGTCTAGGCCCAATTTAGCCGAATTTCGACCCCATCCCAATCCTAAATATCCTCATATATGTTTTCCTTAAATTAAATGTAGACCTTCAGCTGTATATAACACGAGGTCCTTGTTTGGATGAGACCACCGATGTCTATGTCTGGATGAGACCGCACCGCTGTCTAGGCCCAATTTGGAGCCGAATTTCGACCCCATCCCAATCCAAAATACAAAAATAAAAAAACGTAATTATATGTTTTCCTTCAATTAAATGTAGACTGTACAGCTGTATACCGAGATCCTTGTCTGGATGAGACCACCGATGTCTATGTCTGGATGAGACCGTACAGCTGTCTAGGCCCAACTTGGGGCCGAATTTCGATCCCATCCCAATCCAAAATATCCTCATATTTTCCCAAAAAAAAGCAAAATATTTTCCAAAATAAAACCCCCATATAATTATATGTTTTCCCTCAATTAAATGTAGACTGTAAAGCTGTATACTGACGTCCTTGTCTGGATGAGACCATCACCGATGTCTTTGTCTGGATAAGACCGTACAGCTGTCTAGGCCCAACTTGGGGCCGAATTTCGATCCCATCCCAATCCAAAATATCCTCATATTTTCCACAAAAAAGCAAAATATTTTCCAAAATAAAAACCCCATATAATTATATGTTTTCCCTCAATTAAATGTAGACTGTAAAGCTGTATACTGACGTCCTTGTCTGGATGAGACCATCACCGATGACTATGTCCGGATGAGACCGTACAGCTGTCTAGGCCTAATTTGGGGCCGATTTCCGACCCCATCCCAATCCAAAATATTCTCATATCGTCCCATCAACGCAATAACTCCGTAAGTGCGCTTTGGTAAATTGTTCAGGAGAGACAAAAAACTGTTTTTTTCCTTTACAATGGTACATATAAAGACACTGCGTTAGATTTAAGTGTAATATACCTTTACTATGGTCATTCTTTAATGATATTTAAATTAAAACTATTTTTAAATGAGTTAATGATAATAATTAAATCATAGTGACTTTGTGCGCTGAAAAGTTCAACGCAACAACTCCGTAAGTGCACACTCCGTAAGTGCACTTACGGAGTTGTTGCACTGAAAAAAGTCAACGCAACAACTGCATTTTGCTAAGTTTAATAGTTTTAAATGCTGTTTTTGAATAATTGTGCTGGTTATTATTATTAATACCTAACTTGCATTTGTAGTTGCTTATGATTTAAGTCTATATAGCTTAACATATAAATAGTTTAGCCATAAAATTGAAACATTTGGATTCAGACCTAAAATTTATGGCCATGTCGTAAAAAATGCTAAAAAAATCACAGTTTATTTCATGGCAATCTATATTGTAAACGGTAGTACATACAAAACTGATTCATGGCTTTTTCCAGGTATTTTAGGAAAAAGGACCCTTGTAAATATGGGTAATTTCTGTCGTAAAAATGACCAAATTGGGATTCTTTTCTTGGATAAAATGGCCAATAGGGAATTGTTTACGTCAACATCTTGTAAGTTGCGATGAGGTAATAGCCTAATAGGTACAGTTAGGAACACTATTACATCAATAACATACTTATATTGATTAGTATGTAACATAAGGGATGTATCAGTACATTACATTTACAAAATACACTATTTTGCATTGGGAATGGGTCCTTAAAAAAGCCCTGTGAATCTACGTTATTGCAAGATATTTTACTATGCCATGTTACTTGATAATCAGATATTGGCAATTATAACACCTAAAGGGGCTGGTCAGTAATGAATAATCATTTTAACTCCTTATTAAACATGTAATTTTTACATTCACTTGATACATTCCGAAGGGAAAAATCGTCCAATTTCAAGTAAACTTCATTTTTCAAGTAGGACGAGCTACTGCCCACATGGAATTTGCAATTCACTACCAGCGTTTCAAATATAAAAAAAGTATAAACGCTGAGAATTTGTACATCAGTTCTTAATTAAGCAATATTTCAGAAGGATTAGTATTGGCATTGCAATCACTTCACTCATAGAAGTATTTTCTTTTCTGAAAAACATGTTCACATTTCACTCAAGAAAGGTTTTCTATAAGGTTAATCTGACACAGTTTAGCATATTTATATGATTTTATAGCATGGCATTCATTACAGCTTGTACAAACCGATAAGTAATAGATAGAGTATGGTTTCATTGAGTTGGTTAATTTAAACATCGAGATGGGTGTAGCCCATCGAGGTGTTTAAATTAACCAATGAGATGAAACCATACTCTATTTGTTTTGTAGCATGTCCATTTCAGCTCCCTGCCATACTCTAACTTCCAATAACTGGTAGTTGCGACACATTCACTTTATACATTTTTAAAAGTCATGATACACAATTGGAATAATTTTTTTGGTACAAAGTTTACAGAAATTGGTGGGGTATCATTCCATCACATAACTTGCGATATGAGAGTATAATAGAACCTTGACAAAAATATCATAATACAGTTGAGTGTAATAAACACGAAAAATAAACAAGGTCAAATCATCACATTTTGGCCTTTTCTGTTCATATATAGAAAAGTGTATAGATTTCCGAAACTGGTAATTCCGGAGTTACGGAAATCAGTGAAGCAGTTCTGACTGTTCAGAGTGTTACAGAGAAGACTAAAGCAGCTACATTTATAAATTTTATGTGTATTTCATGTGGCATTTTTGGAGTATGTGGTAAATAGAATCTCGCTTTCATACCTTTAATACTGAATTTACTAAACTTATTGGATGCAATTTTATCCATTTTGTTTAATAAATTTAATATTAGAATGGCACTCTTTTATTTATAGGTTCTGGTAGCTTTGAATGTTTACTTACACATGGCATCAGATTTACTGTTGGGGAATACCATCATGGTCTTACTTGATGGTCATCATGTCAGTTGGATCAATTGTTCAAGTTTCTAGGGAATGTCCATTTGATGTTCATGCCATCAGTGGCGATGGCAGTGTCTACTGAAGTCAATTCATTGCCAACTGAGTAACATTATATGATGATTATTGTCAACTGAGTAACATTACATGATTTGCTTGTTTGTTTTTATGGTGTTTTACATCATTTATATATGACGGTCAGTTTTATTTTTTGGTGGTGGAAGTAGACCACCCACTTTACTGGGTAGAACCAGCACTATACACCTCCCGCCATCCATAAGAATTGACTTTTCCTCACTAACATACATGATTCGGGGAGCTTGTATGACCAAGTCCACTGAGCAGTTTGTATTGTTGGTTGCACATTCAATGGTGGAATGAACATATTACTCTGTTATACACGTTAATCTGAACTGAACAGTTAGGTTAAACTTATTTATTTTACATTGATTGTAACAAAAGCTCTATGAACTTATTTGAATCACTCTTGATGTCTACATGGGTAGAACCAGTACTAAGCAAATGCAGATAAAGTGTCTTGCTAAAGGACACAACAATATTATGGTTATGGCAGGAATCGAACCCATGACTTTTCGGTCAAGGGTTCAGTGCTCTACCACTAGACCACAGCGCTCCACAACAGTTGAAAGAGTACAGTGTAAAGTCCTTATTTTGGTAGCAGCCATTGCTTCCAAAAGCATATAAACACCTCAGGATTCCCTTTTTGCAATTATTTAATTCCAAATATATGAAAAGCCATCACCTGACCCCACAGAGTAAATGGTTAAGTTGAAGTTGCTTAACTTGGGTGCAGAGTATAAACTTGATGCCTAGCATCATGGGGTCACTTGTTGCAGGTCAAAACAAATACTAATATGACTTGTCTTAATGTCTGAGTAATTGGTTTATCAATAATAAATAATTTGACCGCAGTTCTTAAGTAGATTTTCACAATCAAGCATAGTCCTCACCATCACCTGTACAAAGTTTGATGCCACTGAACCAATTTAAAATTACAATTTGTTTGTAACAGGATTAATTATATTACACAGACACAAAAAACACATGCACATTTCTTTTCTATGAAATTGGATAGCATACAGGTAGTTCGTTTCTATGAAGTAGATATTAAAAAACACTGGTAGTTATTTTCTGTCATCATACCTAACTCAAGTAAAATTGTTAAATTCCCATAAATGGACTCTGAAACATTTACGCCTGTTACCCGCTACACCATTATATGCACACAAATGAATCAAAAAGTCTTAAGCACAATGTTGAACATGCTGAATTTCCATAGACGGACCATGAAACACTTTCAATTATTGCCCGCTGTTACACGCACACAAATGATGAGCGCTCGTTTAGAAAAACTCAAAGTATACATATACAATTTTCTTCAGGCTGTTAACATGGAGTGCCTTCCCTGTCCCATCATTCTTCAGGCTGTTAACATGGAGTGCCTTCCCTGTCCCATCATTCTTCAGGCTGTTAACATGGAGTGCCTTCCCTGTCCCATCATTCTTCACTGTCCCATCATTCTTCAGACTGTTAACATGGAGTGCCTTCCCTGTCCCATCATTCTTCAGACTGTTAACATGGAGTGCCTTCCCTTCTCCCATCATTCTTCACTGTCCCATCATTCTTCAGGCTGTTAACATGGAGTGCCTTCCATGTCCCATCATTCTTCAGGCTGTTAACATTGAGTGCCTTCCCTGTCCCATCATTCTTCATACTGTTAACATGGAGTGCCTTCCCTGTCCCATCATTCTTCAAGGTCCCATCATTCTTCAGGCTGTTAACATGGAGTGCCTTCCCTGTCCCATCATTCTTCAGGCTGTTAACATGGAGTGCCTTCCCTGTCCCATCATTCTTCAGGCTGTTAACATGGAGTGCCTTCCCTGTCCCACCATTTTTCACTGTCCCATCATTCTTCAGACTGTTAACATGGAGTGCCTTCCCTGTCCCATCATTCTTCAGGCTGTTAACATGGAGTGCCTTCTCTGTCCCATCATTCTTCAGGCTGTTAATATGACGTGATTTCCCTGTCCCACCATTCTTCAGGCTGTTAACATGGAGTGCCTTCACTGTCTCATCATTCTTCACTGTCCCATCATTCTTCAGGCTGTTAACATGGAGTGCCTTCCCTGTCCCATCACTCTTCACTGTCCCATCATTCTTCAGGCTGTTAACATGGAGTGCCTTCCCTGTCCCACCATTCTTCAGGCTGTTAACATGGAGTGCCTTCCCGGTCCCATCATTCTTCAGACTGTTAACATGGAGTGCCTTCCCTGTCCCATCATTCCTCACTGTTCCATCATTCTTCAGGCTGTTAACATGGAGTGCCTTCCCTGTCCCAGCATTCTTCAGGCTGTTAACAAGGAGTGATTTCCCTGTCCCACCATTCTTGAGGCTGTTAACATGGAGTGCCTTCCCTGTCCCATCATTCTTCAGACTGTTAACATGGAGTGCCTTCCCTGTCCCATCATTCTTCAGGCTGTTAACCTGGAGTGATTTCCCTGTCCCACCATTCTTCAGACTGTTAACATGGAGTGCCTTCCCTGTCTCATCACTCTTCACTGTCCCATCATTCTTCAGGCTGTTAACATGGAGTGCCTTCCCTGTCCCATCATTCTTCACTGTCCCATCATTCTTCAGGCTGTTAACATGGAGTGCCTTCCCTGTACCATCATTCTTCAGGCTGTTAACATGGAGTGCCTTCCCTGTCCCATCATTCTTCAGGCTGTTAACATGGAGTGCCTTCCCTGTCCCATCGTTCTTCAGACTGTTAACATGGAGTGACTTCCCTGTCCCATCATTTTTCAGGCTGTTAACATGGAGTGCCTTCACTGGCCCATCATTCTTCACTGTCCCATCATTCTTCAGGCTGTTAACATGGAGTGCCTTCCCTGTCCCATCATTCTTCAGGCTGTTAACATGGAGTGCCTTCCCTGTCCCATCATTCTTCAGGCTGTTAACATGGAGTGCCTTCCCTGTCCCATCATTCTTCAGACTGTTAAGATGGAGTGCCTTCCCTGTCCCATCATTCTTCAGGCTGTTAACCTGGAGTGATTTCCCTGTCCCACCATTATTCAGGCTGTTAACATGGAGTGCCTTCACTGTCCCATCATTCTTCAGACTGTTAACATGGAGTGCCTTCACTGTCCCATCATTCTTCAGGCTGTTAACATGGAGTGCCTTCCCTGTCCCATCATTTTTCAGACTGTTAACATGGAGTGCCTTCCCTGTCCCATCATTCTTCAGGCTGTTAACATGGAGTGCCTTCCCTGTCCCACCATTCTTCAGGCTGTTAACATGGCGTGTCCACCCTTTCCCATCATTCTACAGGATTTTAAAATTGAGTGCATGCAGTGTCGTACCATTCTTCAGACTGTTAACATGGGGTGTTCGCCCTGTATCATCATTCTACAGGCTGTTAACATGGAGTGCCTGCCCTCTCCAACCATTCTACAGGCTGTAAATATGGAGTGCCTGTCCTGTTCCACGATTCTTGAGGCTGCCGACATGGAGTGCCTGCCTTGTCCCACCATTTTTCCTGCTGTTAATATGCAGTGTCCGCCCTGCCCAATCATTCTACAGGCTGTTAAAATTGAGTGGCTGCCCTGCCCCACCATTCTACAGGGTGTTAAGATGGAGTGCCTGCCCTGTCCAATCATTCTACAGGCTGTTAAATTTGAGTGCCTGCCATGTCCCTCCATTCTTCTGGCTGGTAACATGGAGTGTCCTCCCTGTCCCATCATTCTACAGGCTGTTAACATTAAATGCCTGCCATGTCCCTCCATTCTTCAGGCTGCTAACATGGAGTTTCTGCCCTGTCCCACAATTCTACAATCTGTTAATATGGAATGCCTTCCCTGTTCCACCATTCTTTAGGCTGTTAATATGAAGTTTGTGCCCTGTCCAACCATTCTTCAGGCTGTTAACATGGCGTGTCCACCCTGTCCCATCAATCTACAGGCTGTTAACGTGGAGTGTCCACCCTGGCCCATCAATCTACAGGCTGTTAGAATTGAGTGCCTGCCCTGTTCTACCATTCTACAGGCTGTTAATATGGAGTGCCTGCCCTGTCCCACCATTCTTCAGGCTGTTAACATGGAGTGCCTGCCATCTCCCACTATTCTACAGGTTGTTAATATGGAGTGCCTGCCCTGTCCCACCATTCTTCAGTCTGTTAACATAGAGTGCCTGCCTGTCCCACTATTCTAGAGGTTGTTAACATGGAGTGCCTGCCCTGTCCCACCATTCTTCAGTCTGTTAACATAGAGTGCCTTCCCTGTCCCACTATTCTACAGGTTGTTAACTCGGAGTGCCTGCCCAGTCCCACTATTATTCAGGCTGTTAACATGGAGTTTCCGCCCCGTCTCATCATTCTACAGGCTGTTGAAATTGAGTGCCTGTCCTGTTCTACCATTCTTCAGGTTGCTAACATGGAGTGTCTGCCCTGTCCCACCATTCTACAGGCTGTTAACATGGAGTGCCTGCAGTGTCCCAGCATTCTACAGGCTGTTAATATGGAGTGCCTGCCCTGTCCCACCATTCCTCAGGCTGTTAACATGGAGTGCCTGCCCTGTCCCACCATTCTTCAGGCTGTTAACATGGAGTGCCTGCCCTGTCCCACCATTCTTCAGGCTGCTAACATGGAGTGCCTGTCATCTCCCACTATTCTACAGGTTGTTAATATGGAGTGCCTGCCCTGTCCCACCATTCTTCAGTCTGTTAACATAGGGTGCCTGCCTGTCCCACTATTCTAGAGGTTGTTAACATGGAGTGCCTGCCCTGTCCCACCATTCTTCAGTCTGTTAACATAGAGTGCCTTCCCTGTCCCACTATTCTACAGGTTGTTAACTTGGAGTGCCTGCCCAGTCCCACTATTATTACATGGAGTGTCCGCCCCGTCCCATCATTCTACAGGCTGTTGAAATTGAGTGCCTGTCCTGGTCTACCATTCTTCAGGTTGCTAACATGGAGTGTCTGCCCTGTCCCACCATTCTACAGGCTGTTAACATGGAGTGCCTGCAGTGTCCCAGCATTCTACAGGCTGTTAACATGGAGTTCATACCCTGTCCCACCATTCTTCAGGCTGTTAACATGGAGTTCCTGCCATGTCCCACTATTTTTCAGACTGCCCAGTCCCAGCATTTTTCAGGCAGTTGACATGGGGTGTCCACCCTGTTCCATCATTCTACAGGCTTTTAAAATTGAGTGCCTGCCCTGTTCTACCATTCTACAGACTGTTAACATAGAGTGCCCGCCCTGTTACACCATTCTACAAGCTCTTAACATGGAATGCCTGCCATGTCCCACCATTCTTCAGGCTGTTAACATGGGGTGCCTGTCCTGTCCCACCATTCTTCAGGCTGTTAACATGGAGTATCTGCCATGGCCCATCATTCTACAGGCTGTTGACATGGAGTGCCTGCCCTGTTTCACCATTCTCCAGCATGTTAACTTGGAGTTCCTGCCCTGTCCCACCATTTTCAGGCTGTTATTATGTAGTGTCTGCCCTGTCCAATCATTCTACAGGCTGTTCAAATTGAGTGCCTGCCCTGTCCCACCGTTCTACAGGGTGTTAAGATGGAGTGCCCGCCCTGTCCAACCATTCTTCAGATTGTTAACTTGGAGTGATTGCCCTGTCCCACTATTTTTCAGGATGTTAACACTGAGTTTCTGCCCTGTCCCATCATTCTACAGGCTGTTAAAATTGAGTGCCTGCCCTGTCCCACCATTCTTCAGGTTGTGAAAATTGAATGCCTGCATTCTTCTGGTTGGTAACATGGAGTGTCCGCCCTGTCCCATCATTCTACAGGTTTTTTAAAATTGAGTGACTGCCATGTCCCTCCATTTTTCAGTCTGCTGACATGGAGTGTCTGCCCTGTCCCACCATTCTACAGGCTGTTAACATGGAGTGCCTGCACTGTCCCACCATTGTACAGGCTGTTAACATGGAGTGCCTGCCTTGTTCCATCATTTTACAGGCTGTTAAAATTGAGTGCCTACCTTGTCCTATCATTCTTCAGTCTGTTAATATGGAGTGCCTGCCATGTCCCATCATTCTTCATTCTGTTAACATGGTGTCCGCCGTGTCCCATCATTCTAAAGGTTGTTGAAATTGAGTGCCAGGTCTCGCCATTCTTCAGGCTGCTAACATAGAGTGCCTGCCCTCTCCCACCATTATTCAGGCTGTTGCTCTGTCTCATCATTCTACAGTGTGTTAATATTGAGAGGCTGCCCTGTCCCACCATCCTACAGACTGTTAGAATTGAGTGCCTGCCCTATCCCACCATTCCTCAGGCTGTTAACATTGAGTGTCTGTCCTTGGCCCACCATTCTTCAGGCTGTTTAAATTGAGTGCCTGCCCTGTTCTACCATTCTACAGGCTCTTAACATGGAGTGCCCATCCGGTCCCACCATTCTTCAGGCTGTTAACATGTAGTGCCCGCCCTGTCTCACCATTGTTCAGGCTGTTAACATGGAGTGTCCGCTCTGTCCCATCATTCTACAGGCTGTTAAAATTGAGTGCCTGCCATCTCCCATCGTTCTACAGGCTGTTAACATGGAATGCCTGCCCTGTCCCACCATTCTACAGGCTTTTAAAATTGAGTGCCTGCCCTGCCCCACCATTCTTCAGTCCTTTAACATGGAGTGCCTGCCATGCCCCACCATTCTTCAGACTTAACATGGAGTGCCTGCCCTGTCCCACCATTCTTCAGACTGTTAACATGGAGTGCCTGCCCTGTCCCACCATTCTTCAGACTGTTAACATGGAGTGCCTGCCATGTCCCATTATTCTACAGGCTTTTAAAATTGAGTGCCTGCCCTGTCCCACCATTCTTCAGGCTATAAACATGGAGTGCCTACCCTGTTCCACTATTCCTCAGGCTGTTGACAAGGAAAGTGCCTGCCCAGTCCCACCATTTTTCAGGCTGTTAACATGGAGTGTCCGCCCTGTCCCATCATTCTACATGCTTTTAAAATTGAGTGCCTGCCCTGTCCCGTCATACTCAGGCTGTTAACATGGCCCTGTCGCACCATTCTACAGGCTTTTAAAATTGAGTGCCTGCAGTGTCCTATCCTTCTACAGGCTGTTTACATGGAATGCCTACCCTGTCCCACCATTCTTTAGGCTGTTAACATGGAGTGCCTGTCCTGTTTCACCATTTTCCAGGCTGTTAACGTGGAGTGTCCACCCTGTCCCATCATTCAACAGGCTGTTAAATTTGAGTGCCTGCCCTGTTCTACCATTCTTCTGGCTGTTAAAATTTAGTGCCTGCAGTGTCCTACCATTTTACAGGCTGTTAACATGCAATGCCTGCCCTATCCTACCATTCTGCAGGCTTTTAAAATCGAGTGCCTGCAGTGTCCTACCATTCTACAGGCTGTTAACATGGAATGCCTGCCCTGTCCCACTATTCTACAGGCTTTTAAAATTGAGTGCCTGCAGTGTCCTACCATTCTACAGGCTGTTAACATGGAATACCTGCCATGTCCCACCATTCTACAGGCTTTTAAAATTGAGTGCCTGCCCTGTCCCACCATTCTACAGGCTGATAATATTGAGATACTGCCCTGCCCCACCATTCTTCAGTTTTTAGCTCGACTGATCAGAGATCAGCACAGCTTATGCCGTGGTGCGGCGTCCGTCATCCGTCCGTCTGTCCGTAAACTTTTATTTGTAGCGACAACCCCTCTGAAACTACTAGATGGATATTCATGAAACTTTACAGAAATGTTGCCCATAAAGTCTCGTTGATCCTAGCAAAAATTCATGTTGATGTGAAATCCAAGATGGCCGCCAAAGCTAAAAATAGAATTTTAAAATACAAGTTTGTAGCGACTACTTCTTGAAAACTATAAGTGATATTGATATGGGACTTTTTCTAAAATGATCAGCATGACATGATGTTGATCCTTGTCAAAAATCGTTTTGATTCAACGTTAAACATGGCTGCCAGCGGCCATCTTTGTTTACATTGAGTTATATAGTAAAAACTTGTAGCGACTACTCCTCTGAAACTACTGTCCTGTTCCACGATTCTTGAGGCTGCCGACATGGAGTGCCTGCCTTGTCCCAACATTTTTCCTGCTGTTAATATGCAGTGTCCGCCCTGCCCAATCATTCTACAGGCTGTTAAAATTGAGTGGCTGCCCTGTCCCACCATTCTACAGGGTGTTAAGATGGAGTGCCTGCCCTGTCCCATCATTCTACAGGCTGTTAAATTTGAGTGCCTGCCATGTCCCTCCATTCTTCTGGCTGGTAACATGGAGTGTCCTCCCTGTCCCATCATTCTACAGGCTGTTAAAATTAAATGCCTGCCATGTCCCTCCATTCTTCAGGCTGCTAACATGGAGTTTCTGCCCTGTCCCACAATTCTACAATCTGTTAATATGGAATGCCTTCCATGTTCCACCATTCTTTAGGCTGTTAATATGGAGTTCGTGCCCTGTCCAACCATTCTTCAGGCTGTTAAGATGGCGTGTCCACCCTGTCCCATCATTCAACAGGCTGTTAAATTTGAGTGCCTGCCATGTCCGACCATTCTACAGTCTGTTAACCTGGAGTGCCTGCTCTGTTCCACCATTCTCCAGGCTGTTAACATGGAGTGTCCCCCCTGTTCCACCGTTCTAAAGGCTGTTAACATGGAGTGCCTGCTCTGTCCCATCATTCTCCAGGCTGTTAACATGGAGTGTTCTCCCTGTCCCACCAGTCTTTACAGGCTGTTCAAATTGAGTGCCTGCCCTGCCCCACCCCACCATTCTACAGGCTGTTAACATGGAGTGCCTGCCCTGTCCCACCATTCTACAGGCTGTTAACATGGAGTGCCTGCCATGTCCCTCCATTCTCTAGGCTGTTGACATGGAGTGTTCTCCCTGTCCCACCAGTCTTTACAGGCTGTTCAAATTGAGTGCCTGCCCTGCCCCACCCCACCATTCTACAGGCTTGTAACATGGAGTGCCTGCCCTGTCCCACCATTCTTCAGGCTGTTAACATGGAGTGTTCTCCCTGTCCCACCATTCTTCAGGCTGTTAACATGGAGTGTCCGCCCTGTCTCATCATTCTACAGGATGTTAAAATTGAGAGCCTGTCCTGTCCCACCATCCTACAGACTGTTAGAATTGAGTGCCTGCACTGTCCCATCATTCTACAGGCTTTTAAAATTGAGTGCCAGCCATCTCCCATAATTCTACAGGCTGTTAACATGTAATGCCCGCCCTGTCCCACCATTTTTCAGGCTGTTAACATTGAGTGTCCGCTCTGTCCCATCATTCTACAGGCTGTTAAAATTGAGTGCCTGCGATCTCCCACCATTCTAGAGGCTGTTAAGATGGAGTTCCCGCCCTGTCCCACCATTCTTCAGGCTGTCAGCGTTAAGATGGAGTGTCCGCTCTGTCCCATCATTCAACAGGCTGTTAAATGTGAGTGCCTGCCCTGTTCTACCATTCAACAGGCTGTTAAATGTGAGTGCCTGCCCTGTTCTACCATTCAACAGGCTGTTAAATGTGAGTGCCTGCCCTGTTCTACCATTCTACAGGCTGTTAAGATGGAGTGCCTGCCCTGTCCCATCATTCTACTGGCTGTTAACATTGAGTGTTCTCCTTATCCCATCATTCTACAGGCTGTTAACATGGAGTGCCTGCCGTGTCCTACCATTCTACAGTCTGTTAACCTGGAGTGCCCGTCCTGTCCCACCATTCTTCAGGCAGTTAACATGGAGTGTCTGCTCTGTCCCACCATTCTTCAGGCAGTTAACATGGAGTGTCTGCACTGTCCCATAATTCTACAGGCTTTTAAAATTGAGTGCCAGCCATCTCCCACAATTCTACAGGCTGTTAACATGGAGTGTCCCATCATTCTACTACAGGCTGTTAAAATTGAGTGCATGCACTGTCCCACCATTCTACAGGCTTTTAACATGGAGTGCCTGCCCTGTTCCACTATTCTACAGGCTGTTTAAATTGAGTGTCTGCGCTGTCCCACCATTCTTCAGGATGTTAACATGGAGTGTCTGCCGTGTCCCATCATTTTACAGGCTGTTAAAATTGAGTGCCAGCCCTGTCCTACCATTCTACAGACTATTAATGCGAAGAAAGAAATTAGTTGTGTTTCAGTTCCCGAACGACCCTATATTTTGTCCCAACCCTAAACTGTTTTTCCCTGTTTCAAAAAAAGAAAAAAAAAGAAAAATCTAAAAAGAAATCTAAAAAATCTCGGTCTCTTGTGCCACGATGATGACGATATTGTTTTCATTCTGTATTCGTCAATGCTTTAGTCTGATGGAAATACCGCGATTGGTGTATCTCGGATTTTTACGCTTGTTTTTACCCGGCAATGTCTGCCGTCTGCCGCAGCAAGCTTGATGGCCTTCAAGGTCACTAAATGCGATCACCAAGAGGCCAAGAGGCCAGGAGTTATATTAGCTGTATTTTGAAAAATTGGTGGCCGATATTATAGGGGAGGTTCGTCCTTCGTATAAAGTCCACAATATTACTGTCACCAGTTCTGTATGTATTTTACAATAAAAATTTTAAATGTATTCTTCGGCTTACATGACAAATGTTTATAAAATTGAAATATTAAAAGTAAAAAAAGAAATTTTATTTCATTGTGTTTTACAATGTTGATGATTTTCTGCTTTCTCGTAAATTCCTCTATTAAAAATAATAATCTGTGCAAATCCGTGGTGACCCCCAGTGAAATCCTGATTTGATGGAAATTGATACTTGGTGTTATGTTATTATGTTTAATATCATGTTATTACGAGAAATCATGAACTGATCAGAAAGTTATATCATGTATCATTGTTGTCTCGCCCACATAGAGACATATCGGGCACTTTTCTGGCGGCGGTGGCCACATTTTAAATCAAATATCTCTCAATAACTGCTGCTCGAATTGTTCTGAAACTTTGTTGGGTCAAGGGACATCACGTAATGCCAAAATTACCAGGGTCAAGATCATATTTTGCATTGTTTTCCCAAAACGTAACCTTGGTTAGGTAACCTCAGTTAACTGTGTGTGATTGCCTCATTTTCTTTGTTTGATATTTGGTCATATGTATTGTTGGCATTGGTGGACATCATTAAACGAAAGAAATTACCAAGGTCAAGGTCATATTTTGCTTATTTTCGCCGAACTTAACCTTGGTTAAGTAACTTAACCTTGATTAGGTAACTTAGCCTTGGTTAACTATATGAGATTGCCTATCTTTATGTCTTTGATACTTGGTCATATGTATGGTTGGCACTGGTGGACATTGCTGAACGACAAAAAATACCAAGATCAAGGTCATGTTTTGCGTTATTTACCCTAAACATCAGTTTGATTAGGTAAATATAGATATAAAAATCGAACAGGAGAAGCAGCATTCAAGGACGACAGTCAACCACAAACACACACAGAAACAAAGAACAAATTTAAAGATAAATAAAAGGCCAAATAAGACATCACAAACACAAAAGGGTTGACAAATCTCATGCAACTTCATAGGCGAACTGCCTGTGGTGAGAGGATGATCCCTATTGATTTTGTGGTCAGTAGGTCAAAGGTCAAGGTCACCGGCACCCGATAATGAAAAGTCTTGTCCGCTCCATAACCCCCCTCTTCCTGAAGCAAATCTCATGTAACCATAGGTGAACTGCCTGTGGTGAGAGGATGACCCCTATTAATTTTGAGGTCAGTAGATCAAAGGTCAAGGTTACCGAGACCTGATAATGAAAAATCTTGTTCTCTCCATAACTCCTCTCACCCAGGGGTGTCATTAAGAGGCGGGAGGCGGGGATTTCCTCCTGCTACTTTGACTGGTCTACACAGCTACTGTAAATACTTTTACTAGTAATCGATAAAAATACCCGGCTACTCTGCTCTGTGTGCCGCTTACTTATAAAGTTAATGACACCCCTCCCTGCTCACCCTGAAGCAAATCTCATGAAACTTAATAGCTGGACTGCCTGTGATTATAAGATGGCCTTTAAAAGGCGACAGCTCTAGTTGGCATTGGTGGACATCGCTGGATGACAAAAAATACCAAGGTCAAGGTCATATTTTGCGTTATTTCCCCAAACTTAACCTTAGTTTAAGGTGTTTCATATATCTGTGTTTCGTTTGAGTGTTTTACAGGCATATTCCGTACAGCTGTGAATCTCAAATTGGGAAAATCAAACTATGAATTGTACGAATTAATACGGTTAATGATATTGAACTGGTAAAACATGACCAAAATATGTTTTAAAGGCAAGTTAAATAATATATAATTTTTTTTGAAAAAATCGGTATTTTTACCTTCCAAGTGGTTAACATACTTTATGGCACTGGGAATGGGGTCCCCAAAACAGCCAAAAAGGAATAGTGTTCTATTAAGCTGTTCTATTTTAAGATGTCCTGGATGTTGTGCTGGAGGACCTCACTCTTCCTGACACGGAGGATGACGATGTGTGGATGAAAGTTCTACAGAAGCTGTCGTCAGGCCGTCATTGGGAAAGCATCTCTATGTTGATACTTGGTGTGCACGAGTAAGTGTTGATACTCGATGTGCATGAGAAAGTGTTGATACTCGATGTGCACGAGTAATTGTTGATACTTGGTGTGCACGAGTAAGTGTTGATACTCGGTGTGCGTGAGTAAGTGTTGATACTCGATATGCACGAGTAAGTGTTGATACTCGGTGTGCAGGTGTAAGTGTTGATAATCGGTGTGCACTTGTAAGTGTTGATACTCGGTGTGCACGTGTAAGTGTTGATACTCGGTGTGCACGTGTAAGTGTTGATACTCGGTGTGCACGAGTAAGTGTTGATGCTCGGTGTGCACGAGTAAGTGTTGATGCTCGGTGTGCATGAGTAAGTGTTGATACTCGGTGTGCATGAGTAAGTGTTGATACTCGGTGTGCACGAGTAAGTGTTAATACTCGGTGCGCACGAGTAAGTGTTAATACTCCGTGCGCACGAGTAAGTGTTAATACTCGGTGTGCACGAGTAAGTGTTAATGCTCGGTGTGCACGAGTAAGTGTTGATGCTCGGTGTGCACGAGTAAGGCACGCGTAAGTGTTGATGCTAGGTGTGCACGAGTAGGTGTTGATGCTGGGTGTGCATGAGTAAGTGTTGATACTCGGTGTGCTTGAGTAAGTGTTGATACTCGATGTGCACTAGTAAGTGTTGATGCTCGGTGTGCACTAGGAAGTGTTGATGCTCGGTGTGCATGAGTAAGTGTTGATGCTCGGTGTGCATGAGTAAGTGTTGATACTCGGTGTGCATGAGTAAGTGTTGATACTCGGTGTGCACGAGTAAGTGTTAATACTCGGTGCGCACGAGTGAGTGTTAATACTCCGTGCGCACGAGTAAGTGTTAATACTCGGTGTGCACGAGTAAGTGTTAATGCTCGGTGTGCACGAGTAAGTGTTGATGCTCGGTGTGCACGAGTAAGGCACGAGTAAGTGTTGATGCTAGGTGTGCACGAGTAGGTGTTGATGCTGGGTGTGCATGAGTAAGTGTTGATACTCGGTGTGCTTGAGTAAGTGTTGATACTCGATGTGCACGAGTAAGTGTTGATGCTGGGTGTGCACGAGTAAGTGTTGATACTCGGTGTGCATTAGTAAGTTGATACTGGGTGTGCACGTGTAAGTGTTGATACTCGGTGTGCACGAGTAAGTGTTGATGCTTGGTGTGCACGAGTAAGTGTTGATGCTTGGTGTGCACGAGTAAGTGTTGATGCTGAGTGTGCACGAGTAAGTGTCAATGCTGGGTGTGCACGTGTAAGTGTCGATGCTGGGTGTGCATGAGTAAGTGTCGATGCTGGGTGTGCATGAGTAAGTGTCGATGCTTGGTGTGCACGAGTAAGTGTCGTTACTGGGTGTGCACGAGTAAGTGTTGATCCTTGGTGTGCACGAGTAAGTGTTGATACTGGGTGTGCACGAGTAAGTGTTGATACTTGGTGTGCACGAGTAAGTGTTGATACAGAGTGTGCACGAGTAAGTGTTGATACTTGGTGTGCACGAGTAAGTGTAGATACTTGGTGTGGACGAGTTAGTGTCGTTACTGAGTGTGCACGAGTAATTGTCGATACTCAATGTGCACGAGTAAGTGTCGATACTGAGAGTGTACGAGTATGTGTTGATACTTGGTGTGCACGAGTAAGTGGTGATACTTGGTGTGCACGAGTAAGTGTTGATGCTCGGTGAGAATGAGTAAGTGTTGATGCTCGGTGTGCATGAGTAAGTGTTGATACTCGGTGTGCACGAGTAAGTGTTGATACTGGGTGTGCACGAGTAAGTGTTGATACTGGGTGTGCACGTGTAAGTGTTGCTACTGGGTGTGCACGAGTAAGTGTTGATACTGGGTGTGCACTTGTAAGTGTTGATGCTCGGTGTGCACGAGTAAGTGTTGATGCTCGGTGTGCATGAGTAAGTGTTGATGCTTGGTGTGCATGAGTAAGTGTTGATACGGGTGTGCACGTGTAAGTGTTGATGCTCGGTGTGCACGAGTAAGTGTTTATGCTTGGTGTGCACGAGTAAGTGTTGATACTGGGTGTGCACGAGTAAGTGTTGATACTGGGTGTGCACGAGTAAGTGATGATACTGTGTGTGCACGAGTATGTGTTGATACTGGGTGTGCACGAGTAAGTGTTGATACTGGGTGTGCACGTGTAAGTGTTGCTACTGGGTGTGCACGAGTAAGTGTTGATACTGGGTGTGCACTTGTAAGTGTTGATGCTCGGTGTGCACGAGTAAGTGTTGATGCTTGGTGTGCATGAGTAAGTGTTGATACGGGTGTGCACGTGTAAGTGTTGATGCTCGGTGTGCACGAGTAAGTGTTGATTCTCGGTGTGCACGAGTAAGTTTTGATACTGGGTGTGCACGTGTAAGTGTTGATACTGGGTGTGCATGAGTAAGTGTTGATACTTGGTGTGCATGAGTAAGTGTTGATACTCGGCGTGCACGAATAAATGTTGATACTCGGTGTGCATGAGTAAGTGTTGATACTGGGTGTGCACATGTAAGTGTTGATACTGGGTGTGCACGAGTAAGTGTTGATACTCGGTGTGCACGTGTAAGTGTTGATACTGGGTGTGCACGTGTAAGTGTTGATACTGGGTGTGCATGAGTAAGTGTTGATACTGGGTATGCACGTGTAAGTGCACGTAGTGTTGATACTGCAGCCTTCTCTCCTCTCACTGCTGCTGCAAGCTTCTCTCCTCTCACTACTGCTGCAACCTTCTCTCCTCTCACTGTTGCTGCAGCCTTCTCTCCTCTCACTGCCGCTGCAACCTCTCACTGCTGCTGCAACCTTCTCTCCTCTCACTGCTGCTGCAACCTTCTCTCACTGCTGCTGCAACCTTCTCTCCTCTCACTGTTGCTGCAGCTTCTCTCCTCTCACTGGTGCTGCAACCTTCTCTCCTCTCACTTCTGCTGCAACCTTCTCTCCTCTCACTGTTGCTGCAGCCTTCTCTCCTCTCACTGCTGCTGTAACCTTCTCTCCTCTCACTGCTGGTGCAACCTTCTATCCTCTCACTGCTGCGAGTTTGAACCCACTGGGAGCTCATGCAACCTTCTCTCCTGTCACTGCTGTGAGTTAGAATCCCACTGGGAGTTCATGCAACCTTCTCTCCTCTCACTGCTGAGAATTTGAATCCCACTGTGAGCTCATGCAACCTTCTCTCCTGTCACTGCTGCCAGTTTGAATCCCACTGGGAGCTCATGCAACCTTCTCTCCTCTCACTGCTGCGAGTTTGAATCCGACTGGGAGCTCATGCAACCTTCACTCCTCTCACTGCTGCGAGTTTGAATCCCACTGGGAGCTCATGCAATCTTCTCTCCTCTCACTGCTGCGAGTTTGAATCCCACTGAGAGCTCATGCAATCTTCTCTCCTCTCACTGCTGCGAGTTTGAATCCCACTGGGAGCTCATGCAATCTTCTCTCCTCCCACTGCTTCGAGTTTGAATCTCACTGGGAGCTCATGCAACCTTCTCTCCTCTCACTGCTTCGAGTTTGAATCTCACTGGGAGCTCATGCAACCTTCACTCCTCTCACTGCTGCGAGTTTGAATCCCACTGAGAGCTCATGCAACCTTCTCTCCTCCCACTGCTTCGAGTTTGAATCCCACTGAGAGCTCATGCAACCTTCTCTCCTCCCACTGCTTCGAGTTTGAATCTCACTGGGAGCTCATGCAACCTTCACTCCTCTCACTGCTGCGAGTTTGAATCCCACTGGGAGCTCATGCAACCTTCTCTCCTCCCACTGCTTCGAGTTTGAATCCCACTGTGAGCTCATGCAACCTTCACTCCTCTCACTGCTGCGAGTTTGAATCCCACTGGGAGCTCATGCAACCTTCTCTCCTCCCACTGCTGCGAGTTTGAATCCCACTGGGAGCTCATGCAATCTTCTCTCCTCTCACTGCTGCGAGTTTGAATCCCACTGAGAGCTCATGCAACCTTCTCTCCTCCCACTGCTTCGAGTTTTAAAGACATTTTCTATAGTTTTTTCTACATAACAGATTTTCTTTAAACTTTTTGTACAGTAAGTCTGTTATATATATAGACAGAAAAGGCAAAAATAATGGTAGGTCACCATGCTGGTTAAAATTTTAAAAAATAATTTGTAATGCCACCGTCATGACAGTCTGTCAAAAAAGTTGAACAAGTCCATAAAATAGCTTAATAAGATATTTTTGAAGTCTAATCATTTATTCATTGGTCACAATTCTGCTAAAACTGTATTACAGTAAAGACCATTTAATTACAATAACGTTTAATGCTCATCTTTATGTAAAACCTATATTTCTTTACAAAATCTGTTTAGATCATTACCACAATTTATGCACAAATTAGCCCATAATGATACAATTTCCTTTTTTTTTTGTATGTTCCCAATAACAGATTTTTTTAAAACTTTCTAAGCACATAATTTAACATATATCAAAACAAAATGTGCAATAAAAATGATAGGTCCCCATGCTTGTTTAGAAAAAGAATTTGAAACCCTACCCCTATGCTAAAAGGCCAAGTTTTGTATGAAATTATATAGAAATGGTATATTTTTCTTTTTTGTTATGTTCCTAATAACAGAATTTGTTCAAACTTCCTAGGCACTTATTTGAACATATATTTAGACAATATATTCAATTAAATGTAGGTCACCATGCATATTGAGATTTAATATTGTTTTTTGGAACCTTACCATTATGCTTAATTTTTTTAATTTTGTTGGAATTTTTACAAAATGCTATATTTTTCCTATTTTATGTATCTAATAATAGGCCTTTATTTAAATAAAGACAATAAAATTAAATAAAATAAAAAATTCAAAAAAATAAATAAATAAAAAATAAAAAAAAGACGAAAAATAGAACTAGACATCAAAAGCAACATTCCAGTAAATTTTGAGGAAAATCCATCCAATAGTTTTAGAAGCGAAGTCGCCCAAAAAAGCTGCGCATGGAAAACTACAGCAAATGCCTTTAATACCACTGGAAGCTCATGCAACCTTCTCTCCTCTCGCTGCTGCGAGTTTGAATCCCACTGGGAGCTAGACTTGCGTAAGTGTGAAGGTGTCGATTCCTACAGTATTCAGGTAGATAGTGTAGGAATTTGGAATTTTTCATAATGGTCACAAAAACATGAATAAGAAAAATAACAACCTGGCCAACTGATGTATTTTATTGTTTTAAAATACTGGTTATTCTGAAGATATTAACCAGCAACAAGGTCTGCTGCCCAGCTTTGAAGCTCATATGTTGGATAAGGCTTTACAGCAACCCTATGGGAAAATTAATTCTGGTGTGAGACCTTCATTTGGCTAATGACATCTATCAGCTCCAGTTTGCAATCTAGCATTTGCACCTGTAAGGTTCGTCTTGTCTATTTTAAACTTTCTATACCTCATTGCTCTTTATGAGACTGAATTAGAAATGACTGTGTTTATTTATTAACAGCGGTCCCCTGAGTGATCTGGAAAACATTGGGGATGAAATCTGGTCATGCAGTTGTGTAAGTGTGGGGTCCATGCTGGAGACACTGGGGGACGGTGCATTGAAAAATTGGGGAATCAGTCTGGCCGTATCCCTGATTGAGCAGGGCGCCTCTGTAGACGAGATAGGACAAAAGCATCGGAAGCCTACGCTTCATGTTGGAGTGAATATAGCACTGCGAACAGGTTCTATTCCGTTTCACATTATAGTATTTACATCTTAAAGAGACTCATGATAGTTTTATCAAGCATTAACCCTTAACACCCTACATATACATAATGGACTGTTCTTTCTTTGAATTAAGACCATTCCATTTATGCGACAAAGGGGTGTATTATTAAATGAATGGCAATAACATCTCGGAGTTTGTTTTCTTTAAGTTTAAATATATTACTGGAGCAATATAATCACTGCAAAGTAGTGTGCAAAATAATTTCCTTTATGCTGCGTGTTTAAAAAATCGATATTGCTGTGTGTCCCTTTAATTTGTGATATTGAATTTAATTGAGTTGGATTTTTATAGCCGCACCAACAGCTAAGGTCATCTGGCGACTTTCCAGCTTCCATTGGTGGAGGAATACCCCAGGTGCCCCTCCGGACAATTTTCGTGCACGAGCGCACCTGACAAGAACCACCGATGTTCCACAAGCCAGCTGGATAGAATTTAATTGAATGTTGTTTAACGGCTCATCAACACAGTATAGGTTATTTAGAGCCGCCCAGAGAGAAGGAAAGGATACTTATGAATCCGGGAACCGTGCCCTACTCTTATTATCGAATAGATTTCTATGGTTCTTTAACGTGCTTGGAGTATAGACTGATACACGGAACCGCCCCCTTTATGTCCCTATCCGGCGGACGAGGCTAAGGGAAAGTGTCTTGCCCAAGAACACACCGATGAAACTCAGTGGCACCATGGAGAAATGAACGCGGGGCCTCCGGTTACAAATCGGCCACGCTACCGACTGCGCCACGCCAGCCCTCACATACAGTTGTGATATTGAAAATATTGCTTAAAAGTCGCATTATAAACTTGAAGATTTATTCTCTTTCAAACAACCTTGCAGTGACAAACACACAGGGATTTTTCTACCTTTTTGAAATCTGGGGCCATAGGCCATTTGAAATGGGGGAAAAAAACATGTGAAACTTAGAAAAACATTTATTAATTGGAAAATAAGAAACAAGCTTAAAGGAACTTGATTAGAACAAACCATGTTTGGAATAGTGCCAAACTCAAGTTCTTGTATACAACAATGCAACACATTTATGATCAAATGGGGATACAATTATTTTAAAAAATAAATAAAAAAAGGCCTAGAAAAATCCCGGACAAATTATGGTTGGAAATGATTGACAGTTTCCAAAGTTCATCACATTCAGTCCATCCTTGAAAATCACATGGCCAGCTTCATATTTCATGGTAGCACCTCCGTAGTCGAACTTGGATTATTTCTGTTGGAAAATAAATTACAATGACTTAATTTTCAGCCAACTTGGAGCTGCTGGATTGTATGTTAGAGGACTACAGGGACGACGTCTCCAAGAAGAATGCCCAAGATTCAGATGGACGCACGGCGCTGCACGTGCTGGTGATGTCGGGGCGCGCCAGCACGAGTAACGGTGAGGCCATCATGGATCTTCTTTTCGAGCATCAGTGTGACGCGAACATCAGGGACAAACTCAACAAACGACCCATAGACTATCTGTCACCCAGTGAGGCGGCCTATAAGAAACTGTTTCAGGCTGGCAAGTCAGGTATGGAAATATAGCTTTCGTATAGGATAGAGGCTTTGAAGAGAAGTCTTCACCATTAAGAATGGGAGCATAGAATATACAATACTATCCGCGGCTTAGGGCTATTCCATTTAAATATACCTGAAGAGAGAGTGGGGGGTGTGGAGTGGGGGGAGGTGGAGTGGGGGAGGTGTGGAGTTGGGGAGGTGGATTTGGAGATGTGGAGTGGGGGAGGTGTGGAGTGGGGGAGGTGTGGAGTGGGGGAGGTGGAGTGGGAGGTGGGGAGTGGGGGAGGTGTGGAGTGGGGGAGGTGGAATGGGAGGTGTGGAGTGGGGGAGGTGGAGTGGGAGGTGTGGAGTGGGGGAGGTGGAGTGGGGGAGGCGGAGTGGGAGGCCGTTTTAACTGTTTGATCATAAACCATGTAAATGAAAAGTGCATATATTTGCAATATGCCCTGTTACTGGTCTCTTATCAACCTACTATGTGTAATTCTGTTAATAATACACGTCATTAGAATCAAACAAGAAGGTTCTATTTTAATTTATTTTTCCTTTTATTTATCCATTGCATCATATAACGAAAACAATACTATTTTCTTTTACATGTTTTGGATCGCGCCGCAAATCACGTCAAAAACCGTACCGGGTTCCGCAAATTAAACTATCCAAAAACAGATGCGCGTTCCCGGTGTTATTTAGCAGCTTGCATTTGTGAATAAGCGTTCATTGTAAAGCATTTTTAGCTTGACTATTCGAAGAATAAGAGAGCTTATGTAATTACCCCGGCGTCGGCGTCCCACATCAAGGTTTGCGTGTAAGCTGTGTTTACAAGTCTATATCTCTTACATTTCTCATCCTAGCACAACCAAATTTGTTCATGGGCTTCCTTGTAGCATTATCTTCAGGGCTGCATAAGCAATTATGGTTCCTGTAACCCATGGGCTCCCATGGAACCCAAATTATGATAGCCCATAAAATGTGTCCCATTTCACATCAAATTTTGCGTGTAAGCTGTGTTTACAGGTCTATATCTCTTACAATTCTTACCCTAGCACAACCAGATTTGGCCATTAGCTTCCTTATAGCATTATCGTAAGGGCTGCTTAAGTAATTTTGGTTCCTGTAACCCCTGGGCTCCCATGGAACCCAAATTCTGATAGCCCTTAAAATATGTCTTTCACATCAAATTTTGCGTGTAAGCTGTGTTTACAGGTCTATATCTCTTACATTTCTTGGCCTAGCTGAACTAAATTTTGGAATTGGTTTCCTTTATAGTATGTTGTAAAGGGTTGGATAAGTAATTTTGTCTTCTGCAAATTCTGGGCTCCCATGGAACCCAAATTGTGATGGCCCATAAAATGTGCATTAAAGGCAGATCTAGGTTTGCATGTAAGCATGTATATATCTATAATTTTGGTTTGGGATTTGTTATAGCATTATGCATCTTATTACTTCGCCCACTCTCCTCCATAATTTTTTCTTAAAAGTATTTCTATGTTGTTTTAGTCAATTCTTACACATTTATGTTTCCTCGCCCCACGCCTCTCACCACCCCCCACCCAGTTGAAACTTTCTTTTAATTATTTTTTTTACATATTTCTTTGTTGTTTTAGTCAATTCTTACACATATATGTTGCCCCCTCCCCCCCCAACCCACTCCCGCCTCTCTCCCCCCCCTCCCCCCCCCCACAACCCACTCTCGCCTCTCATCACCGCTCCCCCACTTGAAACTCTATTTTTTTTTTTTACATATTTCTGTGTTGCTTTTTGTCAATTCTTAAACATGTTGCCCCCTTCAAACCCCCCCCCCCCCCCCCCCCCCCCCCCCCCCCCCCAACAACCCACTCTCGCCTCTCATCACCGCTCCCCCACTTGAAACTCTATTTTTTTTTGGTCCTTTACCAAGTTTGTTCAAATGGTGACCTTAGGGTCACATTTGGCCCCGCCCCAAGGGTCACATGTTTTACATAGACATGTATAGGGAATTCTTCAAACGACTTCTCGTCAGAAACCGCTTGGCTAATTTTGACCAAACTTCAAATCGATGATCCTTAGATGAATGCTTTTTAGATTTGTTAAAATTAGGTCAGCGCTACATCCAAGATGGCTGCCATTACCATATATGGTCGAAACCTTAAAAAATCTTCTTCTCCAGAACCGCTTGACAGATTTCAACAGTTTTTCTTTTAAAATGATCGTCAACGCCTAGACTATCAAGTTTGTTCAAATAAAGTCCCGGGGGTCAAAAATGGCCGTGCCTCGGGGGTCCAAAGTTTGTATATTGAGGTATAGACATATAGGAAAAAAGTTTAAAAAAACTTCTTCTCTGAAACCACAAGGCACAGAGCTCTCATGTATAACATGTAGCATCAGCTTATGATCCTCTACTAAGTTTGTTCAAATGGTGACCCTGGGGTCAAATTTGTCCCCGCCCCGAGGGTCACAGTTTTACATAGACTTATATAGGATAATTTTTTTTAAAAATCTTCTCGGAAACTACAAGAGCCAGAGGTTTGATATTTTACAATTATTATAAGCTTATGGTCCTTTACCAAGTTTGTTCAAATGGTGACCCTGGGGTCACATTTGGTCCCGCCCCAAGGGTCACATGTTTTACATAGACATGTATAGGGAAAAACTTAAAAAATCTTCTTCTCTGAAACTGCAAGAGCCAGAGGTTTAATATTTTGCTGTTGCTATAAGCTTATGGTCCTTTACCAATTTTGTTCAAATGCTGACCCTGGGGTCACATCTGGCCCCGCCCTGGGGGTCACAGTTGTACATCAATGCTTTTTTTAATTTTTTTAATTTCTTTATTTTCTATTTTTTTATTTTCTTTTTTTTTTATTAATATTTTTTTTCATATTTTTTGTTTTAATTTTTTTTTCGATTTTTTTTTTATATATATATAATTATATATATATATATTTTTTATTTTTTTTTTTTTTTTTTTATTTTTTTTTTTTTATTTTTTTTTTTTTATTTTTTTATTTTTTTTTTTTTAATTTTTTTTTATTTTATTTTTATTTTTTTATTTTTTTTTATTTTTTTTTTTAATTCTTTTTTTTTTTTTTTTTTTTAATTTTTTTTTTTTAATTTTTATTATCTCTACTGGAGAACTTGGAAAATCAGCCAGATCAGACAAGTAATGACGGAGTTACTGCTCTTGATATAGTTAAAAATGCTATATTTTGCCTCTTTAAGACGATAGTCACTCGCTTCATTGATGTCATAAGAGCCATATTAGCCAGTAGAGTGTCCACAGGCCCTCTTGGGCCTCTTGTTTTTACATATTTCTGTATTTGTTGGTCAATTCTTACACATATGTTGCTCCCTCCCTATTTTTGTGTTGTTTTGGTGAACATACATAGCTTCTTACACATATATGTTGCCCTCACCACCCCCACTCCCCCCACCATCCACCCCCGCCTCTCTGCCACTCCCATCCAGCACCCCACTGAAAACTTGATTTTTTTATTTATTTTTTTTATTTATTTTTTACATATTTCTGTGTAGTTTTGGTCAATTCTTACACATAGTTATGTTGTGCTCCCAACCCCACCCCACAACACATTGTTGTAGCCTTGTTTTCTGATGGTATATACTAGCTATATATTTATTATTCTCTGAAAAATCGAATAGTCGAGCTGCGCTGTTCTCCGACAGCTCTTGTTAGGATACAGACTTGCTAAAAATAAACTAAAAATAGAAAATGCAGCAATTCATCGAAAGATAAGAACATTAAATCGAAGGCACCGTTCAAACTGTTAATATTCGAGTGATCTTTCTTCTTCTACATGCCCAGCGTGACAAATTTGTGTGAACAATCGATATCAATATAAAAGCTGTAATAAGATTGGTTCAAATCGTGTAATCAACCAATGAAATGCACGCTTTCAAATTGATGAACTTCAATCAAGGGAGAAAACTAAATAACATTACAGCTTCAAATTTTTGGTTGAATTTTAGTTTGCAAAGACGCTATTTCCAATACCACAACATGTACAGATTATATTTGGTCGATCTTAAAATGACTCCCATAGAAAAAAATATTACAAAAATACCCCCACCAAGATAATTTTAAATAAATTTTACTCACACCCACAAAAATAAAAATGCCAATTTTACCCACCACCACCATAAAAAAAATAGGGTTGCGTTCCGACCCCCCTGAGATTTTTTCCTGGAATAGGCCTTTTTTGAATTTTTCCAAAATCAGAATTCACACTTGCTTTTTTGACTGAGTGTATTATTACAGTGGAAGAGCTAAGAAACGAACTTGAATCATTGAAAACTCGCGGAAATGCCGCGAAAAAGTCCGGAAACCACCAACTAGCACTGAAACTGTACAGCGAGGCCATACAGCTCTCTCAGCAGTCGAAGAAGTTGTACAAGGAGGCGGCCATCTTGTATAGTAACCGAGCCATCGTCTTCTATACTCTGGAGGACTACAAAGAGGTTCTGACAAATGCCATCGCCGCAACAAATTGTGACAGCACCTGGCATAAGGTAGGCCATCCTTGTCACAATGTACTGTATTTTGTTTATCATTTTCGCCCACTGCCTTCAGACTACCAGGATGTGTTTATAGTGGGTTTATCACATAACTGTAGTGGGAGTGGAATAAAGCCATGATATATTTATCATTACACTAGTGAAATAAATATGCAAATGAAGGATGAATAATCTTTCGGTCTTTTCTGTTGAGCTCCGTGTGCATCGGAATTGCCTCGTCAATTTCCGTAACCGTTTAAAATACCGAAATACGAAAATGGCGAGGTAGTTACATTGTTCGATGTTATACGGAGAAGATCGAGTCGACGTGTAACATCATCATATACACAACGTTATCCTATGACAAAGTGTTATATATATAGGCAGTGTTATATATATAGGCAGTCATATATATAGGCAGGTACAATAATAAATGCTGCTTATGGGACATTTTTGTAGAACGTGATACAGACGCAGTTGCTTTCAAGTACCCCAAATAAATGCAGAACGAACGGAAAATGAACGCAGAATGAACGCAGAAAGAAAGCAGAATGAACGTTGCTTGATCTATATTTTAAAAATGTATTTCGTTTGTTTCGTTTGTTGTCGGCGTTTAGCGTTTGAAAAAACGAACGATGAATGCATTTTTTAAAATGCTAAATGCTGAAAACGAACGAAACGAACGCAACGAAAAGAACAAAACGAACGCAAGTGCATTTTGTTATTTCGGATATTTTCAATATTATCCTTTTGAGTACATAATTGAAGTCTCGATATAAACGAAGTGCGTTTTGCAGTATTTTAATATAAAGAAATACTCTGTGTAAATGGTGTTTATTAAGCACGATTACACACTTTCATTTTTACTGATTTAAAATAGGAAATGGATTTATTGTGTAGAACAAACTTTATATTATTTCAATATAAAACTGAAATAATGTTGGTAAAATCAGACGGCATATTTTTATATTGTGTCAAGTATGTTAAATGTTTAGTGAAAATGACAAAACCCTGGAAGAAAACAGAATAATCATCAATGTGCACCACCAAATAATGTCAACCAAAGGACACGTTCTTCAATATGATCACAAACATTAGTCGCCGACTCGTGGTAAGAATCGCATGACTGTATATCAGGCGAAGTTTAATCGTCAGAAATGTCGCTGAACGAACGAACGCAAATGCATTTTCTCCGTTTGTGCATTTAAACGCACACATTATGTTGCGTTCGTTCCGTGCATTTAAATGAACGCATCGTTTCGTTTATAAACGCTGAATGCATTCAAAAACGCAAATGATTTGCATTTTAAAAAATGCACTCATAAAAATGAAATGCAAACGGAATGCAAACGAAACGCAAACGGAATGCATTTTTGGGGTACTTGAACGCAACTGGGTCTGTAAATAGAATCTCACATTCGTATCGATATTTGTGCATGTTTAATATTGAAGCTTATACATAGAGGATCTAATATGAGTGCCTGTTTAATATTGAAGCTTATACATAGAGGATCTAATATGAGTGCCTGTTTAATATTGAAGCTTATACATAGAGGATCTAATATGAGTGCCTGTTTTATATTGAAGCTAATACATAGAGGATCTAATATTCATGCCTGTTTTATATTGAAGCTAATACATAGAGGATCTAATATGAGTGCCTGTTTTATATTGAAGCTAATACATAGAGGATCTAATATGAGTGCCTGTTTTATATTGAAGCTAATACATAGAGGATCTAATATGAGTGCCTGTTTTATATTGAAGCTAATATATAGAGGATCTAATATGAGTGCCTGTTTTATATTGAAGCTAATACATAGAGGATCTAATATTCATGCCTGTTTTATATTGAAGCTAATACATAGAGGATCTAATATGAGTGCCTGTTTTATATTCAAGCTAATACATAGAGGATCTAATATGAGTGCCTGTTTTATATTGAAGCTAATACATAGAGGATCTAATATGAGTGCCTGTTTTATATTGAAGCTAATACATAGAGGATCTAATATGAGTGCCTGTTTTATATTGAAGCTAATACATAGAGGATCTAATATGAGTGCCTGTTTTATATTGAAGCTAATACATAGAGGATCTAATATGAGTGCCTGTTTTATATTGAAGCTAATACATAGAGGATCTAATATGAGTGCCTGTTTTATATTGAAGCTAATACATAGAGGATCTAATATTCATGCCTGTTTTATATTGAAGCTAATACATAGAGGATCTAATATGAGTGCCTGTTTTATATTGAAGCTAATACATAGAGGATCTAATATGAGTGCCTGTTTTATATTGAAGCTAATACATAGAGGATCTAATATGAGTGCCTGTTTTATATTGAAGCTAATATATAGAGGATCTAATATGAGTGCCTGTTTTATATTGAAGCTAATACATAGAGGATCTAATATGAGTGCCTGTTTTATATTGAAGCTAATACATAGAGGATCTAATATGAGTGCCTGTTTTATATTGAAGCTAATACATAGAGGATCTAATATGAGTGCCTGTTTTATATTGAAGCTAATACATAGAGGATCTAATATGAGTGCCTGTTTTATATTGAAGCTAATACATAGAGGATCTAATATGAGTGCCTGTTTTATATTGAAGCTAATACATAGAGGATCTAATATGAGTGCCTGTTTTATATTGAAGCTAATACATAGAGGATCTAATATGAGTGCCTGTTTTATATTGAAGCTAATGCATAGAGGATCTAATATTCATGCCTGTTTTATATTGAAGCTAATACATAGAGGATCTAATATGAGTGCCTGTTTTATATTGAAGCTAATGCATAGAGGATCTAATATTCATGCCTGTTTTATATTGAAGCTAATGCATAGAGGATCTAATATTCATGCCTGTTTTATATTGAAGCTAATACATAGAGGATCTAATATGAGTGCCTGTTTTATATTGAAGCTAATACATAGAGGATCTAATATGAGTGCCTGTTTTATATTGAAGCTAATACATAGAGGATCTAATATGAGTGCCTGTTTTATATTGAAGCTAATACATACAGGATCTAATATGAGTGCCTGTTTTATATTGAAGCTAATACATAGAGGATCTAATATGAGTGCCTGTTTTGTATTGAAGCTAATGCATAGAGGATCTAATATTCATGCCTGTTTTATATTGAAGCTAATACATAGAGGATCTAATATGAGTGCCTGTTTTATATTGAAGCTAATGCATAGAGGATCTAATATTCATGCCTGTTTTATATTGAAGCTAATACATAGAGGATCTAATATTCATGCCTGTTTTATATTGAAGCTAATACATAGAGGATCTAATATGAGTGCCTGTTTTATATTGAAGCTAATGCATAGAGGATCTAATATTCATGCCTGTTTTATATTGAAGCTAATACATAGAGGATCTAATATGAGTGCCTGTTTTATATTGAAGCTAATACATAGAGGATCTAATATGAGTGCCTGTTTTATATTGAAGCTAATGCATAGAGGATCTAATATTCATGCCTGTTTTATATTGAAGCTAATACATAGAGGATCTAATATGAGTGCCTGTTTTATATTGAAGCTAATACATAGAGGATCTAATATGAGTGCCTGTTTTATATTGAAGCTAATACATAGAGGATCTAATATGAGTGCCTGTTTAATATTGAAGCTAATGCATAGAGGATCTAATATTCATGCCTGTTTTATATTGAAGCTAATACATAGAGGATCTAATATGAGTGCCTGTTTTATATTGAAGCTAATACATAGAGGATCTAATATGAGTGCCTGTTTTATATTGAAGCTAATACATAGAGGATCTAATATGAGTGCCTGTTTAATATTGAAGCTAATGCATAGAGGATCTAATATTCATGCCTGTTTTATATTGAAGCTAATACATAGAGGATCTAATATGAGTGCCTGTTTTATATTGAAGCTAATACATAGAGGATCTAATATGAGTGCCTGTTTAATATTGAAGCTAATGCATAGAGGATCTAATATTCATGCCTGTTTTATATTGAAGCTAATGCATAGAGGATCTAATATTCATGCCTGTTTTATATTGAAGCTAATGCATAGAGGATCT
Source organism: Cyrtodaria siliqua (assembly GCA_037043455.1). Classification (NCBI taxonomy): domain Eukaryota; kingdom Metazoa; phylum Mollusca; class Bivalvia; order Adapedonta; family Hiatellidae; genus Cyrtodaria; species Cyrtodaria siliqua. The sequence goes on along the minus strand of JAWPHD010001441.1, from coordinate 254,099 downwards.
AATATTCATGCCTGTTTTATATTGAAGCTAATACATAGAGGATCTAATATGAGTGCCTGTTTTATATTGAAGCTAATGCATAGAGGATCTAATATTCGTGCCTGTTTTATATTGAAGCTAATACATAGAGGATCTAATATGAGTGCCTGTTTTATATTGAAGCTAATGCATAGAGGATCTAATATTCATGCCTGTTTTATATTGAAGCTAATACATAGAGGATCTAATATTCATGCCTGTTTTATATTGAAGCTAATACATAGAGGATCTAATATGAGTGCCTGTTTTATATTGAAGCTAATGCATAGAGGATCTAATATTCATGCCTGTTTTATATTGAAGCTAATGCATAGAGGATCTAATATGAGTGCATGTTTAATATTGAAGCTAATGCATAGAGGATCTAATATGAGTGCATGTTTAATATTGAAGCTAATGCATAGAGGATCTAATATGAGTGCATGTTTAATATTGAAGCTAATACATAGAGGATCTAATATGAGTGCCTGTTTTATATTGAAGCTAATGCATAGAGGATCTAATATTCATGCCTGTTTTATATTGAAGCTAATGCATAGAGGATCTAATATGAGTGCCTGTTTTATATTGAAGCTAATGCATAGAGGATCTAATATTCATGCCTGTTTTATATTGAAGCTAATACATAGAGGATCTAATATGAGTGCCTGTTTTATATTGAAGCTAATGCATAGAGGATCTAATATTCGTGCCTGTTTTATATTGAAGCTAATACATAGAGGATCTAATATGAGTGCCTGTTTTATATTGAAGCTAATGCATAGAGGATCTAATATTCATGCCTGTTTTATATTGAAGCTAATACAGAGAGGATCTAATATTCATGCCTGTTTTATATTGAAGCTAATACATAGAGGATCTAATATGAGTGCCTGTTTTATATTGAAGCTAATGCATAGAGGATCTAATATTCATGCCTGTTTTATATTGAAGCTAATGCATAGAGGATCTAATATGAGTGCATGTTTAATATTGAAGCTAATGCATAGAGGATCTAATATGAGTGCATGTTTAATATTGAAGCTAATGCATAGAGGATCTAATATGAGTGCATGTTTAATATTGAAGCTAATACATAGAGGATCTAATATTCGTGCCTGTTTTATATTGAAGCTAATGCATAGAGGATCTAATATTCATGCCTGTTTTATATTGAAGCTAATACATAGAGGATCTAATATTCATGCCTGTTTTATATTGAAGCTAATACATAGGGGATCTAATATTCATGCCTGTTTTATATTGAAGCTAATGCATAGAGGATCTAATATGAGTGCATGTTTAATATTGAAGCTAATGCATAGAGGATCTAATATGAGTGCATGTTTAATATTGAAGCTAATGCATAGAGGATCTAATATGAGTGCATGTTTAATATTGAAGCTAATGCATAGAGGATCTAATATTCATGCCTGTTTTATATTGAAGCTAATGCATAGAGGATCTAATATGAGTGCATGTTTAATATTGAAGCTAATGCATAGAGGATCTAATATGAGTGCATGTTTAATATTGAAGCTAATGCATAGAGGATCTAATATGAGTGCATGTTTAATATTGAAGCTAATACATAGAGGATCTAATATTCGTGCCTGTTTTATATTGAAGCTAATGCATAGAGGATCTAATATTCATGCCTGTTTTATATTGAAGCTAATACATAGAGGATCTAATATTCATGCCTGTTTTATATTGAAGCTAATACATAGAGGATCTAATATGAGTGCCTGTTTTATATTGAAGCTAATGCATAGAGGATCTAATATTCATGCCTGTTTTATATTGAAGCTAATGCATAGAGGATCTAATATGAGTGCATGTTTAATATTGAAGCTAATGCATAGAGGATCTAATATGAGTGCATGTTTAATATTGAAGCTAATGCATAGAGGATCTAATATGAGTGCATGTTTAATATTGAAGCTAATACATAGAGGATCTAATATTCGTGCCTGTTTTATATTGAAGCTAATACATAGAGGATCTAATATGAGTGCATGTTTAATATTGAAGCTAATGCATAGAGGATCTAATATGAGTGCATGTTTAATATTGAAGCTAATGCATAGAGGATCTAATATGAGTGCATGTTTAATATTGAAGCTAATACATAGAGGATCTAATATGAGTGCCTGTTTTATATTGAAGCTAATGCATAGAGGATCTAATATTCATGCCTGTTTTATATTGAAGCTAATGCATAGAGGATCTAATATTCATGCCTGTTTTATATTGAAGCTAATACATAGAGGATCTAATATTCATGCCTGTTTTATATTGAAGCTAATACATAGAGGATCTAATATGAGTGCCTGTTTTATATTGAAGCTAATGCATAGAGGATCTAATATTCATGCCTGTTTTATATTGAAGCTAATGCATAGAGGATCTAATATGAGTGCATGTTTAATATTGAAGCTAATGCATAGAGGATCTAATATGAGTGCATGTTTAATATTGAAGCTAATGCATAGAGGATCTAATATGAGTGCATGTTTAATATTGAAGCTAATACATAGAGGATCTAATACTCGTGCCTGTTTTATATTGAAGCTAATGCATAGAGGATCTAATATTCGTGCCTGTTTAATATTGAAGTTAATGCATAGAGGATCTAATATTCGTGCCTGTTTAATATTGAAGCTAATGCATAGAGGATCTAATATTCGTGCCTGTTTTATATTGAAGCTAATGCATAGAGGATCTAATATTCGTGCCTGTTTTATATTGAATATATTAAACTCGGGTAATATTGATATGATGCTCGACAAAGCCTGGCATCACATAATTTTCCAAATTGTTTAATGAATTCAATATTAAAGGGAATACATCAGGCTTTTCATGGGGGTCTAGGTGTCCGACTTAAAATTGACAAATATTGATATTTTCTATTCTACTTGGCCAAAACAGAATGAATGAGCCTAAAAAGTATCCCTTATTTGCAAAGAAATTCATTCTGCACTGTAATACGTGCTATCCTAGGTGACGCACCAGGGTTAATATCATCATTTTATGTTCGATTCTGTCCTAGCTATATGGTGTTTTCAAAGTTTAGACATTATCAAAATGGTTCTAACATCATATTTTGATTGATATAAGTGTTTTATCATGAACTTGAACAATTTTATAATTTAAGACGTTTCTAGAAAAATCCTGATGTACCCCCTTTAAACAGTCACTCTTGTAAGATCCTCTATATATTAGCTTGCAGGGAAATGTACTTTGGGAGCTTCTAGCAAGACTTCCGATGGGCTATCAGGGAGAGTTTTAATTCAGACTGACAAGAGTTTTTGTTCGATCTAACTTTCTGGATATTTTGTAATTATATCAGGGCCACTGGTGGAAAGCCAAGGTCCTGTACCACATGCGCAGCTTCGACGATGCCTTCTCCGCCTACATGGACGGTTATATCAAGTCTTCTGTCGCAGCAGACGTCAAGTTCAACTTCCTGATGGAAGCCCTCATGTTGCTGAAGCAGATTCCGAGTAAGTTTTATGTCTCCTTTAAAAAGAGTCACTTTATAGATAAAGAGCCCGTTCAGATACACATATTTATACCCCTGCTTTCACAAAGTGAATAGGAATCCCATAGTCTCAACGTCCCATCGTATAACACATTTTTGTCCTGTACCGTCGCAGAACACATTTTTATTTCTAGCATTTCTCTGTTTTGAATGGGTTGTTCCCAAACTTCATATACTCATAACAACTGATGACCTTATGTGCCTCTACATCACCCATTGTTGATTGTCTAATTTATTACATAATTTTGGCCCTTTGTTTGACTTGGAATCAAAAAAGTGTGGGGGGGTTGGTATTCATCACCTTCAGTGATAGTTTTACAAACCATGGCAACATTAGTGAATGACACTTAATACACATTTGTCTGTCTGTCCGTCCGTCCGTCTATGCATTTTGACATTTTGGTTGAAGTTTTTGTTTTTCCTCATTCCTCAAAAACAAATTGTCGGAAAGCTTTGAAATTTGGCACAGTTTCATTATCATTACGCAATGCTTTATGACAAGAACCATAACTCTGTCATGTATTTTACTTGAATTATCCCCTTTTGTACATGGATTGTTTTCAGTGAAAATGTTGAATGTACAGACATATTGGTGCTTGTTTTTATTGCCAATATTACCTCCTTGTTAAACTATCAACTATCTGTTGTCTTTCCATTAGGTGGCAACTTCATGACTTGTTACAACCAGTTACGGTTTCTAGACCGAGACCTGTGGCCCATGGTTCTGAGTCGCCTCAGTGACAGCCGGACCTGCGAGTGGAAATGTATCGCATATCTGATCCTCGGCACAAATCTTGACAAGTCCAGGTTTGGACGCAAAATTACAGGTAAGGAATGGATTGATTGCGGGTGAGGAATGGGTTGATTACATGTAAGGAATGGTTGATTACCGGTAAGGAATGGATTGATTACTGGTAAAGAATGGACTGATTACAGGTAAGGAATGAATTGATTACAGGTAATGAATGGATTGATTTCAGGTAAGGAATGGACGGATTACATATCAGGTAAGGAATGGATTGATTACAGGTAAGGTACAGAATATATTGATTACAGGTATGGAATGGATTGATTGCAGGTATGGAATTGATTGATTACAGGTATGGAATGGATTGATTACAGGTAAGAAATGGATTGAATACAGGTCAGGTAAGGAATGGATTGACTACAGGTCAGGAATGGATTGATTACAGGTGAGGTTAGGAATGGATTGATTACAGGTAAGGAATGGATTGATTATAGGTCAGGTAAGGAATGGATTGATTACAGGTAAGTAATAAATTGATTGCAGGTATGGATTGTATTGATTACAGGTATGGAATGGATTGGTTTAAACAATATTTATTTTGTAATGTTCACATATATACAAATTATAATAGTAAGGATCTGAAAACAAGCTTATATAAATTCATCTCCTATCAGAGAAGTCACATTTTGATATAGCTAAGTAACATAAATATTTTAATCATGAAAAGTAAGATAATGAAGCAGAATAAATAATCAAGGATAAGGAATCAGAATGGAAGCTGAGTACGTAAAGCTGAGTATGTGTAGCTGAGTACGTATAGCTGAGCACAAAAATGAGAACGTTAAGAAGCTACATATTCAAGGCTGCTATTTTAAGAAAGTTGTAACGAGGAAAACAAGGAGAAATAAATGGTAAGAAAAAGAGGACAAGAAAAACTCATGAAAATACATGCACATACAATTCAACACCGGTGTACCCTAACAGCCCCCCACTGCACTGACTGGCCTCTTATTTACGATTAGGATGCAAATCTGCTGGTGGAAACTATATAGTCATGTACAGTCTTAAATAAAACGGAGTTTAATTGATAAGAAAGTTCTGAAGAACCATAAAGGAGATTGTGCTGAGACCGTGGACATGGTAAGTTTGATAGGTGCGTTCGTCTTTGTTCTGCCAAATTGGACATACTAGTAGGAAATGATTTGTTGTTTCTGGCGTGCCACTTGTACATAAAGGACTGTCTATTATTGATTTATTAAAAAGATGTTCATTAAGGGTGCTGCATTCTAATCTAAGTTGTGTATGTAGGATTTGAGATTTTCTGTCTCCAGTGTGAAAATAAAAAGTTGGATGGATTGATTATGGATTGATTACAGGTAAGGAATGGATTGATTACAGGTAAATATTTGAATCGGTGTAGCTGAAACTACACATGCAAAAAAAATTGATTTAAATTCTCACCACTTACAGTTAACATCCATCTCAACATCAGATAGATTTTCGATGCAGCTTTTCAGCCTGATTTCATAGCAATTAAGACTTACAGTTTGGCGATTTCTGTTCTTCCATATTTTTTCGTCCACACGTTTTTGGTTAAAGGTTTGTTTTTCCTCTTTCTCAAAAATTTCTCAAATTGTCTGAAAGCTTTGAAACGTGGCACACATGTTCATTGTCATTATGCAATGTTATTTGAAAAGAACCATAACTCTGTCATGTATTTTGTTTGAATTATCCCCACTTTTTACTTATAGATTTTTCAGTTCTGATTTCGCAATGCGTCGTTTGCACCAATGTTGGTGCTTCACTTGTTGATATTTGTTTTTAATGTGTAGGTGATACTATTGAGAGTCTGTGTACGGGCGTGGCTGGATCAGCGAGCACGAATGACGTACAAGCCAGCACTGTGTTTCAGTATCTCGTGCAGCACGAGGCCAAGAAGTGTGCGTATTGGCTGGATGCCGTGCTGTTTGCTGTGTACCACCACGGCAATATGCAGACACTGAAGAATCTCTCCAGAGATGACGAAGACACGCCCCTACATGCAGCTGTCAGATTTGCACTGTTGACAGGTAAATATTGTCCCCTGAAAATAATAATTGTTTAGCTCGACTTGTTTGAAGAAAAAAAGGCTATTGTCATCACTTGATCTTTGTCTTCATCATCAGGCCAAATAAAATTGTATATGTTCCTATTAGACGCTAAAAAAAAATAAGAGTAGGTAGGAAGGGAAAATATTTTATTTTTTAAAGTATTTTATTTTGTATTTTGTCTTCTTTTTTTCACTCAATACTTTTAAAACCTAATAAACTAACTTAAATATATAGTAATATATACTTGTTAATAGCAGGTACCGAACAGATGGAACAAATAATTTAATTAATTGCATTCTTTTTCTTTTTGGCGTAAAATGTTTAGGGTTGGCCCTTAAAAATGGGATCGGTCGGGAAATCGAAACCACACATATAGTTCTATTTGGCCTCACTTGATCGTCATCTGCAAGTTTTGTATGTAAGTACTTAAACGTAATCGATAACAAATAAATGACACTAATTAAAACTAATTAGCCATTCGATTATTCCAATTATAATACAACCAGTGAGATAACACATTTAAAACAATTAACCAGCTGGATTCACCAATTAAGAGCAATTTACTTATTGATTTTCTAAATTTAGAATAGTCATGTGAATTACACCAAGAAAAAATAACATTTAACCAGTTGGAGAAAGAATAATTAACTAGTCAGATTACACCATTCATGTCTCCAACTAAAATTATTTGACCATACAATATTACCGATCTTAACATATGCTTGCGAAGTCTGGGGATTCGAAAATTTAGACATCATAGAACGTATTCATACAGATTTTTTGAAAAGAATTACAAATAGCAAAAAAAGCACTCCCTCGTATATGTTGTATGCAGAACTAGGTAGACGTCCAATTGCTATAACTATACAAACCCGTATGATAAAATTCTGGAACAAACTTATCATTGGAAGCCAATCAAAGCTAAGTTTCCTCTGCTACAAATCAATGGATAACACTGAAAATTACGAATATAAGTGGTTAAAACACATCAAATCCATTCTCAATAAAACCGGCAATTCAGATATATGGACAAACCGCAATAATTTACAACATAGTAGCATTCACCTCTCAATTAAACAAACACTAGTTGACCAGTTTACACAATCTTGGAGATCAGACTTACAAAATTCGTCGAAAGGGAAAAACTACAACCTTTTTAAAGATGACCTAGCATTCGAAAAATATCTTAAATTACCAAGAAGCAATTATATTTATTTATTTAAATTCCGTACACCTAACCATAGGTTCCCCGTTGAAACTGGCAGATTTACTAACAATGCGAATAACCTCAGACGTTGTACACTATGCGATTCCGACATAGGTGACGAATTCCACTACTTATTAAAATGTCCACATTTTGATCAAATGCGCAAACATTACATACCGCGTCATTTCTATCAGCACACGAATGTCATTAAATACAAGGAGCTTTTAACCCATCCCGCAGTCAAAGTCCAAAAAAAACTAAGTGTCTTCGTCAGAATTCTTTTACAAAATGCCAAGTAACGTCGTACATGAGACGTATTTTATTGATAATGCTTTCCCCCTTCACATTTAACATATGTACTGATCCTTGTATACTGTTTAGTTGTACCATTTGTATGTATGTAATGTACCTTTCTCTCTTGTTGTAACCCATGTTACCTGAGATTGTATATAATAAAAGATTTGTTCTGTTCTGTTCTGTTCTGTTGTAAAGAGGTCAGTTTGCTCCACTGGTGAAATGTACCTGTATGTTTTCAATAATTACCTGTAGGTATACAATAATTACCTGTACTGTATGTATACAATAATTACCTGTATGTATACAACAACTACCTGTATGTATACAATACTTACCTGTATGTATACAATAATTACCTGTACTGTATGTATACAATAATTACCTGTATGTATACAATAATAACCTGTATGTATACAACAACTACCTGTATGTATACAATAATTACCTGTATGGATACAATTATGTACCTGTACTGTATGTATACAATAATTACCTGTATGTATACAACAACTACCTGTATGTATACAATACTTACCTGTATGTATACAATAATTACCTGTACTGTATGTATACAATAATAACCTGTATGTATACAATAATTAAGTGTATGTATACAATAATTACCTGTATGTATACAATAATTAATACATTTTATTTTATGCTTTCCAGTGATTTATATAATTTTCTCAGTAAAATAAAAGTGGTATTAAATCCACTGTTTTCAAACAGTGATATTACCATATATAAATTCCACTGTTTTTGGAACTACTCCTTCTATAGTGATTATCTCCCTTCAAAAAGTAGTTATTCTTAACTCATTTGCTGAATGTTGTGTGTTTGCCGTGATAACTTTATATTTTATAGAATTTTGCATAAACTGATGTTTATTACAGGGAAAATATTTTGTCGTATTAACTAGTGATCTGTAGTGAAGTGGTTATAAATTAGGACTACCAGTGGGGAATACAAATGTGAAATAGACTCAAAAACACTGATGGAAGCATGAAATAAAAAGTTTTGTTTTTTTTCATTGGAAGATGGAACTATATTTCATGGAGTGAGCTTCCAAAACAGAATTCTCACGTGTAGCGTAGGGGTTACATCTTCCACTGAAAACAAACAAATATCCTCTATAAACAAATAAACACATTATTAAGTTTAAGTTGTATTCTTATATGAACTTGTTAACTTTTCAGGAAGAACTTCTTTGATTGAGGAATTTCCCAACCAAGAGCCTGGCATGCAGAACAGTGGTGAAAATGGCTGTGGTGATTCGGTATTCCATACAGTCACAAAGCAGCGCCCTCTACCAGAATCCAGCGTACTGGAAAAAGTCACACAACTGCTGCTGAAGAAAGGGCTGAGGTTTGTTATGTCCCCTACCAGAATACATTGTACTGGAGTATCAGAATTTTATTTTAATATACGCAAACAGGTTTTTAAGTAAGAATGAAACTGGATTATTTAAAACGATACGCTAATTTTAATGTTGATAAAAACTTCAAGATAGCTGTGTGTCCCTTTAATTGTTTGTGGAGGATTGTTTACCAGCTTGCAAGGATACCTGTGTAACCGAACATGTTATCAATTGGTAAAATACCATTAAGGCCAAATGAAAAAAGAGTGAGTTTCCTTTTACACGTTTTACAAGTTTCAAAACAATTGAGTAAGGAGGTAACATAGGCTGATTATTTAATATTTGTTAAATATTGTTTTTTGTTTAATTCATTGAATACCACAGGTTTTCTGGACATTATATTAGTGTTCGACTGTATACAGTTGATACCACATGTTTCCTGGACATTATATTAGTGGTGGACTGTATACAGTTGAAACCACGTGTTTCCTGGACATTATATTAGTGTTCGACTATATACAGTTGATACCACGTGTTTCCTGGACATTGTATTAGTGGTGGACTGTATACAGTTGATACCACGTGTTTCCTGGACATTATATTAGTGGTGGACTGTATACAGTTGATACCACGTGTTTCCTGGACATTATATTAGTGGTGGACTGTATACAGTTGATACCACGTGTTTCCTGGACATTGTATTAGTGGTGGACTGTATACAATTGATACCACGTGTTTCCTGGACATTATATTAGTGGTGGACTGTATACAGTTGATACCACGTGTTTCCTGGACATTATATTAGTGGTGGACTGTATACAGTTGATACCACGTGTTTCCTGGACATTATATTAGTGGTGGACTGTATACAGTTGATACCACGTGTTTCCTGGACATTATATTAGTGGTGGACTGCATACAGTTGATACCACGTGTTTCCTGGACATTATATTAGTGGTTGACTGTATACAGTTGATACCACGTGTTGTCTGGACATTATATTAATGACTATATACAGTTGATACAACGTGTTTCCTGGACATTATATTAGTGGTGGACTGTATACAGTTGATACCACGTGTTTCCTGGACATTATATTAGTGGTGGACTGTATACAGTTGATACCACGTGTTTCCTGGACATTATATTAGTGGTGGACTGTATACAGTTGATACCACGTGTTTCCTGGACATTATATTAGTGGTGGACTGTATACAGTTGATACCACGTGTTTTCTGGACATTATATTAGTGGTAGACTGTATACAGTTGATACCACGTGTTTCCTGGACATTGTATTAGTGGTGGACTGTATACAGTAGCACCACGTGTTTCCTGGACATTATATTAGTGGTGGACTGTATACAGTTTACCACGTGTTTCCTGGACATTATATTAGTGGTAGACTATATACAGTTGATACCACGTGTTTCCTGGACATTATATTAGTGGTGGACTGTATACAGTTGATACCACGTGTTTCCTGGACATTATATTAGTGTAGACTTTATACAGTTGATACCACGTGTTTCCTGGACATTATATTAGTGGTGGACTGTATACAGTTGATACCACGTGTTGTCTGGACATTATATTAGTGACTATATACAGTTGATACCACGTGTTTCCTGGACATTATATTAGTGGTCGACTGTATACAGTTGATACCATGTGTTTCCTGGACATTATATTAGTGGTGGACTGTATACAGTAGTACCACGTGTTTCCTGGACATTATATTAGTGGTGGTCTGTATACAGTTGATACCATGTGTTTCCTGGACATTATATTAGTGGTGGACTATATACAGTTGATACCACGTGTTTCCTGGACATTATATTAGTGGTGGACTATATACAGTTGATACCACGTGTTTCCTGGACATTATATTAGTGGTGGACTATATACAGTTGATACCACGTGTTTCCTGGAACTTATATTAGTGGTGGACTATATACAGTTGATACCACGTGTTTTTTCTGGACATTATATTAGTGGTGGACTATATACAGTTGACAGTATTGACAATTACACACAGATGCTAAACACACTTTTAGAACCTTACATATTGTTTTATTTGGCCTTTTATGTGTTTAGCTCTACTAATCAAGATCACCAGAGGTTGCCATGACCCCCTGGCTGATACGGCTATAATTAAGAAATTAGTTCTTTGTCAGTAAAGCGTGATCAAGGTGAATAACCGCTTGTATTTTCTCCTCAGTGTAATGAGACGAGACCGTGTAGGGAAGCTTCCTGTTGAGTACCTGGACAACCACTATCCTGGATATATATTTGACATTTTCTTCAAGGCCAGCAAAGGTATGCTCAGTTCATTATCGCCTGCCGCTTCCGGAGGGCAATATCGCCTGCCGCCTCCGGAGGGCAATATATTTTCACTGTCTATATATAAATTAAGGTGAAACCTTATAGCGAACTCAGCCATTTACTTACTCCCAGTGTTTAACCTTTAGGACATATTACATCTAGTAATGAAAACCAGAACATCAGGCCTCGACACTAACGGTGGTCCGTTAGCCCGCGGCTACCTAAATTCCAGTAGGACTACCTTAACCTCCCAGGTAGGTATCCCGTCGGCTACTTGGAATTTGCCTCAAATCTTTTTATACTTTAATAAGAATTTTTTTTACAGAAATCATCAATCTATTTTGACAACAAAATAACTTTGGTTTTACAATCTAGATCCTATATGCGCTTACATTTTGTTGCATGGAATTCAGTTATTTGCAAGCATCTATGGAAAACAAATGGAACTGAGTTTTCCAAAATAAAGAATTGAAAGATTTCTTAAAGGGCCGACATGAAGGTTATTTAACAATAGTGTTTTATAAAGTGTACACATTTTAATGATAAAATGCTAAAACCTCCTATAAAATAGCACTACAACCCGTATTATTTGCACTTGTATACGAATAGAATAGAATAGAATACCATGTGTCTCATATAGCGTTATATGCATCTTTCAGAATTATATTATTATTTGATTAATAAATAAATAAACAAATAGTTTGTTAATAGTATATTAATTAAAGAAAATATATATATCAGTAGAAAATAATGAAAAAGCTTGACCGAGTTACAAATGGAGTCTTTAACCAATTCAATTCATTCTAGTCCTTCATCTTTTTCTTCTTAGTGGGCTGGCGTGGCGCAGTCGGTAGCGCAGCAGATTTGTAACCGGAGGCCCTGGGTTAAATCCTCCGTGGTGCCACTGAGTTCCGTCGGTGTGTTCTTGGGCAAGACACTTTCCCTTAGTCTCGTCCGTCGGATGGGGACGTAAACCAGACGGTCCCGTGTATCGGTCTATCCTCCAAGCACGTTAAAGAACCATAGGAATCTATTCGATAATAAGAGTAGGGCACGGTTCAGTGTTCTCCAGAAGCCCCGGCAGCCGGCGATATCGCCTATTACTCTAGAACCTAGAGCCGGCTACTTTTCTCAAATATACAAAAAAAAAAATTGAATTATTTATCTTTGTACATATAAAAGTGTCCTTACAGACCAATGAAAAATGAGTGTAAAATGCACCATTTTGCACCCTCAAAACAAAAATCAGGGGGTGACCCATTAAACCCCCCTTGTGGGAGAGGACACCCCTCCAACAGCCACCCCTTCGCATCTCGAATCGTGTGCAACTGCGCCTACTATATTTTTTCACCTACTACTTCATATTTTCTGGAGAGCACTGACGGTTCCCGGAATCCTATGTATCCTTCCCTTCCCTCTGGGGCGGCTCTAAATAACCTATACTGTGTTGAGCCATTAAACAACATTCAATTCAATTAATCTTTTTCTTCGCCCGTGTGGTTCCCGGGGGCCCCCGTTTGGTCACGGGCAAAGAATACATGGAAGATGAGCCTGGCATGTTCATGCCTGTTAGGCGCCATATAACCTTTACATGTGTTGGTGCGCCTTAAAACTCCAATTCAATTCAATTCTTATTAGGAGAGGCCATCTGAGGAGAACTTGAAAGCTGAAATTATATTTTTTTGGGGCTGCACCTGGTTCCCCCATTTCTATGGGAGCATGCCCCAAACCCTGCTGCGGGAAGACCTCCTACCTACTTTGCTAAAACATCCTCTCAATAAGCGTTCTCTTAACTCGGACTACCTACATTCTTTACAATATTATGTACTGTAAACTTGTCATCTATCACCACAAGTTGTAGGTCGATGAAATCCGGACTACCTGTTTGCTGCAAGGACTACCTGATTTGCAGAGCTGGTAGTCTTGCTGGCTACCTCTTAAAAAACCCTGAACATACAGAATAAACACAGAGAAAGTTAAACATGAATAAAAGCTGGTCTGCTATGACCAATGTTCAAACCTTTCAGTGTGCTTTTGTTATATATTTATTGGAAAGATTGAAAATTATACATGTCTCAAAACAAAGACTGAGCGTTGCCTGTAACGTTTTAATTGTTCATATTTCTTCATCAAACTTTGCATATATATATTTATTGTATACTTTAATATTGTCCCGTTTAGTTTGCATTGAGCTAAGTGTGCAATATTCTACGATATTGCACACATTGATATTGCACCGCAACTTTTTCTCGTGCTTGCTAAGAGCCGCGAAATAGAAATAAAGAACTACTTTAAAATAAAAGAACGGAATCCTTCCTATAGTGTCAACAAAAAGAAAACGTGTTTTTGTTCAACCTTTTATGGCAGAAATTGATAAAATAATTGAAATGGTCACTCACCCACTATTTTTAACAAACGTTAGAAAATCGCTTGACGTTTTTAATGATGTCATCCGACGTCGACTTCGTTTTCGCACAAAATAATCATCCACACAAAATGAAATTGAATGACATTATAGGAATTCAAACGAAAACTATAAAAATAACACAAATATAATGAAAAGTAATAATCATACAATTAGCATTGATCGAAAAAAACAATATGAAAGTATACAATAAAAAGGTTATTGAATTTGTATGGCTAAATATTACTTGGAACTCTTTGCTTTGGCGCAGGACGACTCGCAAGCGCAGGACGACTCGCAAGCTCGTCGTCCTTTGCCAAAACAACTCGTTCCAAGTAATATTTAGCCATACAAATATCAATAACCTATAGTATAGTCAATATTGTCCTCTACCAAGTCAAGTGGATTTGCCCCTTGTCCATGGTATTGCAGTTTTACATAGGCTTACATTTGAAAATCGTTAAAAAATAATACTTTTTTCATACGGTGGACCTGAGGTCAAATTTGGCCGCGCCCCAGGCAGGGGTAACAGTTTTACAGAAATGTTAAAATATTGGAAGAGGTCTCTGTCCACTGCGGGTTCAAATCACGCTGGAAGTTTGACTTATCAAGTGTGAAAGTGTTGATCCATATGGATGGGGTAGATATGCAGTACTGGCTTGACCCAGGAAAATGGGGTGGTCTGCCTATACCACAAAAAAATAGACCGTCATATATGGCCTAACATGTGCTAGAAATTTGTGTGTTTAAATCAATTATAATTTCTGCGCACAATATGACCTTTGTCGACGTGACATAAAATCATTTTTCTTTTTTTAACCATTCCAGAGTTTTGTATGCAGTACTCTACTAGTTACCTTTTCCAGTTTTAAAAAAATCCACATTTTAATTTTAATGCTTGAAAAACATTTTACGATTGCCATGTGTTGTGTCCCTTTATATTTTTTTCCCACATTACAGCCTATTCATTGATATAAACTCAACATTTCAGCCATAACTGTCACAATTCAGCCTATTCATTGTCAAATTCTACATTTCAGCCTATTCATTGACATAAATTCAACATTTCAGCCAATTCATTGACATAAATTCAACATTCCAGCCATAACTCACAATTCAGCCTATTCATTGTCAAATTCTACATTTCAGCCTATTCATTGACATAAATTCAACATTTCAGCCATAACTGTCACAATTCTGCCTATTCATTGTCAACTTCTACATTTCAGCCTATTCATTGACATAAATTCCACATTTCAGCCTATTCATTGACATAAATTCTACATTTCAGCCTATTCATTGATATAACTCCACATTTCAGCCTATTCATTGATAAATTCCACATTTCAGCCTATTCATTGACATAAATTGTACATTACAGCCTATTCATTGACATAAATTCCACATTTCAGCCTATTCATTGACATAAATTCTACATTACAGCCTATTCTTTGACATACATTCTACATTACAGCCTATTCATTGACATAAATTCCACATTTCAGCCTATTCATTGACATAAATTCTGCATTTCAGCCTATTCATTTTCAAATTCTACATTTCAGCCTATTCATTGACATAAATTCAACATTTCAGCCTATTCATTGACATAAATTCATCATTTCAGCCATAACTGTCACAATTCTGCCTATTCATTGTCAAATTCTACATTTCAGCCTATTCATTGACATCAATTCAACATTTTAGCCATAACTGTCACAATTCTGCCTATTCATTGTCAACTTCTACATTTCAGCCTATTCATTGACATAAATTCAACAGTTCAGCCTATTCATTGACATAAATTCTACATTTCAGCCTATTCATTGATTTAAACTCCACATTAGAGCCTATTCATTGATAAATTCCACATTTCAGCCTATTCATTGACATACATTCTACATAACAGCCTATTCATTGACATAAATACCACATTTCAGCCTATTCATTGACATAAATTCTACATTACAGCCTATTCTTTGACATACATTCTACATTACAGCCTATTCATTGACATAAATTCCACATTTCAGCCTATTTATTGACATAAATTCTACATTTCAGCCTATTCATTGACATAAATTCCACATTTCAGCCTATTCATTGACATACATTCTACATTTCAGCCTAGTCATTGATATAAACTCCACATTACAGCCTATTCATTGACATAAATTCCACATTTCAGCCTATTCATTGACATACATTCTACATTTCAGCCTTTTCATTTATAAAACTCCACATTACAGCCCATTCATTGAATTCCATGTTTCAGCCTATTCATTGACATAAATTCTACATTTCAGCCTATTCATTGACATAAATTCCACATTTCAGCCTATTCTTTGACATACATTCTACATTTCAGCCTATTCATTGACATAAATTCTACATTACTGCCTATTCATTGACATAAATTCCACATTTCAGCCTAGTCATTGACATAAATTCTACATTACAGTCTATTCATTGATATAAACTCCACATAACAGCCTATTCATTGACATAAATTCTACATTACAGCCTATTCATTGAAATAAACTCCACATAACAGCCTATTCATTGACATTAATCCTACATTACAGCCTATTCATTGATATAAATTCCACCTTTCAGCCTATTCATTGACATAAATTCTACATTACAGGCTATTCATTGACATAAATTCTGCATTTCAGCCTATTCATTAGAGGATATAAATAGGCTCAAAGAGGAGGGGAACCAAAAGTTTAATCATGGTGCTGTCAGTGAAGCTATAGAGCTGTACACCAAAGCCATCGACACGTTCAAGTCTAGCAGCTCCAAGGCAGCGCATGCGCGACTCACAAACCGGGAAATCGCAGTTCTGTACGGGAACCGTGCGGAGGGATACTTGAAACTGAGGCGATATCAAGAAGCTCGCGATGATGCTTTCCAGTGTGTAGCATTCGATGGTCATTGGTACAAGGTATTTCTATTTATATCATAGTAATTAGGTTCATTTTTAAAGGGACTGGAGACGATCTGGGAAAGCAATTGGTGCCAGTATAAACACAAGAGAAAACCCTCACAATGTGCTAAAGTTTCATATGAAATGTGCACGTGCAGTAAATAAGCCGTATATTACGTATGGTTGTAATATTATTTATGAAAATGTTTGGGCTGGAAAACAGGAAGACTCCGTGTATGGTAGTTTTGCTGAATCATCAATAGTTATTAATTCTGGGTTTATATTGCTAGTAGATGTACTTATTAGTAAATAAAAGTGGAGTTGGGTCATTTAATATACCATAAAGTGTCATATGAATTCATATTAATGATTAATGCACCAAATTGAGTCAAGATGTAGAGTTTTCCTGACCAAACTATCTCATTAACAATAATTAAATAGATTCTTTCAGGAGGCCTAGTTTAGTACATATGTACATTGAATATGCAGTTAAAACCCGTTATGATGGTTTTACCCATATTTGGGTTGACACCCATTATGATGGTTTTACCCATATTTGGGTTGACACCCATTATGATGGTTTATTATGATGGTTTACCCATATTTAGGTTGACACCCATTATGATGGTTTGCCCATATTTGGGTTGACACCCATTATGATGGTTTACCCATATTTGGGTTGACACCCATTATGATGGTTTACCCATATTTGGGTTGACACCCATTATGATGGTTTACCCATATTTGTGTTGACACCCATTATGATGGTTTACCCATATTTGGGTTGACACCAATTATGATGGTTTACCCATATTTGGGCTGACACCCATTATGATGGTTTACCCATATTTGGGCTGACACCCATTATGATGGTTTACCCATATTTGGGTTGACACCCATTATGATGGTTTACCCATATTTGGGTTGACACCCATTATTCTTCCAGATCGCCTCCAGTCCCTTTAATGTATTAAGATAAGCGCAACTCGATGACATTGTTTATGGAGATAAAAAAGGCAGAAAGGTGAATTTGATGATCTTGAAGATTTAAAAAACAAGCTTAATGTTTTGTTTTCAATACTAATTTCCATTTAAATTTACTCTATTACATTTCTGTGGGTGAAAGATCAGGATTTCTCAGTGAAATAATATTCATAATCGTTAAATAATAACTAACTCCGAACCCAAAATAACTGTGATGTTTGAGTTAAGATGTCAATGCTTGCTGACGTTAATGTCATCTGCCGATAATGTTCAATAAAGCGAATACTTTAGGTTAAAATTATACATAAACCAATTTAAAATGTAATACATAGATTAACTGCTGGGTTCGCTTATAGGCAAATCCTTCACTCTATGGTAGTCATGTTTTGTTTTTTCACTCACTTGCATACGCTCATTCGTGAAAAATACAACACGTCTACCATTTCGTTGACTATTTCTCTATAAACAATCCCAGCAGTTAAATAATCTATATATATACATGCAATAAAACCAGTTAGATAATTTGCACTATATCAATAATAGTACAGTCAGATCACTCCACTTCTGCCTACCAGTGTTAACCTCTGTTACACTGCAACTATCAACACTTCAGGCCCATATCAAGGTGGGTAAATAAATACAACAAACACAATTAAGAGAATAAAGCAACAGACTCGGTTTTATTGAGTCTGTTCATGAGAAGTAATGAAAGAAGCAACACCTCACGCCCCCTAGCACCGGCTTAAGCGGTATTCTACTTCAAAGCCACCTAAATTGGGCTCGTTGGTCCCAAAGGACCAGTAAAAAATAACACTACTGATTCGTAGCACGGGGAGACTTTTTACAGCCACCACACTGCACTAAACGAACGCTAGTGTGAATGTTAATAAATATTGATAAAGGTGATGTTGACTGGTAAAGATGACAGTACCATGAAGGCTTTTATAAACTCTGTAACTATTCTCACTTCAGGCCCATTACAGGGTGGGTAAAGCGTTGTGTGGCCTGGCAAAGATGACAGATGCCATGAAGGCTTTTATAAATGCCTACAAGGACATTGATAATGTCGAAGACAAAGTGAGAGTTGAGATCCTTGTAGAACTGGCAACTGTGTGCTCACAGATTCCTCGCAGTGTGTGTAAGTATTAATGATCCTTGTAGAACTGGCAACTGTGTGCTCACAGATTCCTCGCAGTGTGTGTTAGTATTAGTGATCCTTGTAGAACTGGCAACTGTGTGCTCACAGATTCCTCGCAGTGTGTGTAAGTATTAATGATCCTTGTAGAACTGGCAACTGTGTGCTCACAGATTCCTCGCAGTGTGTGTAAGTATTAATGATCCTTGTAGAACTGGCAACTGTGTGCTCACAGATTCCTCGCAGTGTGTGTAAGTATTAATGATCCTTGTAGAACTGGCAACTGTGTGCTCACAGATTCCTCGCAGTGTGTGTATTACAGTATTAATGATCTTTGTAGAACTGGCAACTGTGTGCTCACAGATTCCTCGCAGTGTGTGTTAGTATTAATGATCCTTGTAAAACTGGCAACTGTGTGTTCACAGATTCCTCGCAGTGTGTGTAAGTATTAGTGATCCTTGTAGAACTGGCAACTGTGTGCTCACAGATTCCTCGCAGTGTGTGTAAGTATTAATGATCCTTGTAGAACTGGCAACTGCGTGCTCACAGATTCCTCGCAGTGTGTGTAAGTATTAATGATCCTTGTAGAACTGGCAACTGTGTGCTCACAGATTCCTCGCAGTGTGTGTAAGTATTAATTAATGTGGTGTTGTTTAATCATGGTGGCATGTTAAGGGTGGATGGGAAATAGGGGGCATTGTTTGTCAGGTGGTGGGTTCAGGATGGATGGAAAATAAGGGTCATTGTCGGTCATGTGGTTGGTTTAGGGTGGATGGGAAGTAGGGGGCATTGTTGGTCAGGTGGTACTTTCAGGGTCGATGCAAAATAAGGGTCATTGTCGGTCATGTGGTTGGTTTAGGGTGGATGGGAAGTAGGGGGAATTGTTGGGCAGGTGGTATGTTAAGGGTGGATCGAGAATAAGGGGCTTTGTTGGTTCAGAGTAGATTGGAAGTAGAGTGCATTGTTGGTCAGGTGGTACGTTAGGGTGGATTGAAATTAAGCGGCTTTGTTGGTCAGGCGGATGGGAAGTAGGGGGCATTTTTGGTCAGGTGGTACATTCAGGGTGGATGGAAAATAAAGGACGTTGTTGGTCAGGTGGTGGGATCAGCTTGGATGGACAATAGCGGATCCGCGGTGTTGACATTCTAGTTATCATGGTCCTCTCCATTATTGTATTGCTTTCAAGGTTCGCACATGCTTGAAAAGTGCTTGAATTTTTGTCATTTGAAATGAAATCTTAAAGTTTAATCAGTCCGAAAAAGTCCTTGAATAGTCCTTTAAAATGTTCACCAGCCCCTGATAGTATATGAATTTCAATGAAACGATAGTTTGATTGGAAATGAGTAAAATCAGCAGAAAAATTGAGTAACAAAACATTTATTTTTCAGTATTTATCAACGACGTTTGTTTACTTCCGCGTTCTTATGTATTTGCTTTCGGATTCAGTAAAACATTATTTGATAGGTACCAGGACAGGCACATAGGCGATTAAATGTAATAAAATAGAAGCGAAGGCTACTTTCTATTAAATTAGATCGGAAATAAAAGACTTAATTTTGTCTCTGATTAATTTAAGACCGTATAATCATTTAAGAGTCGTGTTATTCCTGACTTGTCAGAGATTACACTATAGCCATCATGCAGCCATGTTAGAACTGTAAACCAGAAAGTTAATTGAAAGAAGTCAGTCAAGCATGCCTCCGGGGAAATGTGTGGGTTAGAGAAGCAAAGGACAGGGGACTAGAGTGCCGTGTTACTGCTGTAATATAATGTTTGTTCATCATCATTTCCAGTTCCAACCAACCTAAGCTGATACACTACATTCATTCATTTATTGCAACAAATTTATAGCATGGCAGACACTTTGGATTCATATTATCTGTCATTTAATTAGTTTAATAATATTTTTTTGCAGATATGTTACAATACGTAAATCACAATATTCATAGCAACATATGCAAATGGATTGAACTACAAGTTATTACAACATTAGTTACAGTTCTCTCCATAGTTACATTTAATTCATTTAAATTGGTTTTGGTTGACTGTCGTCCTTGAATGCTGCTTTCCCTGTCCGATATTTTTATCTTTCTTTATACAATCCAAGTCCAACATAACTATAAACTAAGTACTACGGAACTGGCCTACATGGTTTAAAATACAGTTGCTTTATTTTTTCTATTGATGAAAATAATTTCAGTGGACGTTAAAAAGAAGTTGCAAGACTTCCCGCAAGGTCAAGGTCATCTGTGGGCGAAGGCTTCGTACGAGCTGGTGTGTAAGAATGACTGGGACAATGCAGCGGTTGCCTACTTCCAGTTCAGCGTTGGAGATGCAAAGAAACCTCGCGTTACATACAACCTCACACCCCTGTGTAACCTGAAAATGTTGCAGGTAATGTTAATAGTACAGATTTTGTCGCGTATCTACCCTGTATTGGCTTTAAAATTTTCATAAGTAAGAAGTTTCTCTCTTTCGGAAATGCTAATACTTTACCTAAATTGAATAGTATATAATTGAGTGGTTTAACATATTAGGTTAGGATAGTCAAAGCTGCCCCAGAGAGAGAGGGGAAGGATACATAGGAATCTGGGAACC
This sequence comes from Cyrtodaria siliqua, assembly GCA_037043455.1. Taxonomy (NCBI): domain Eukaryota; kingdom Metazoa; phylum Mollusca; class Bivalvia; order Adapedonta; family Hiatellidae; genus Cyrtodaria; species Cyrtodaria siliqua. The sequence continues at coordinate 232,464 of JAWPHD010001441.1, read as the reverse complement.
GGTACAAACTCTTACATGTTAGAATAGTTAAAGCTGCCCCAGAGAGAGAGGGGAAGGATACATAGGAATCTGGGAACCGGTACAAACTCTTACATGTTAGGATAGTCAAAGCTGCTCCAGAGAGAGAGGGGAAGGATACATAGGAATCTGGGAACCATGACAAACTCTTACATGTTAGGATAGTCAAAGCTGCCCCAGAGAGAGGGGAAGGATACATAGGAATCTGGGAACCATGACCAACTCTTACAGGTTAGGATAGTTAAAGCTGCCCCAGAGAGAGAGGGGAAGGATACATAGGAATCTGGGAACCGGTATAAACTCTTACATGTTAGGATAGTCAAAGCTGCCCCAGAGAGAGAGGGGAAGGATACATAGGAATCTGGGAACCGGTATAAACTCTTACATGTTAGGATAGTCAAAGCTGCCCCAGAGAGAGTGGGGAAGGATACATAGGAATCTGGGAACCCTGACCAACTCTTACAGGTTAGGATAGTCAAAGCCGCCCCAGAGAGAGGGGGGAAGGATACATAGGAATCTGGGAACCCTGACCAACTCTTACAGGTTAGGATAGTCAAAGCCGCCCCAGAGAGAGTGGGGAAGGATACATGACCAACTCTTACAGGTTAGGAGAGTTAAAGCCGCCCCAGAGTGTGGGGGGAAGGATACATAGAAATCTGGGAACCATGACCAACTCTTACAGGTTAGGAGAGTTAAAGCAGTCCCAGAGAGAGAGGTAAAGGATACATAGGAATCTGGGAATCATGGCCAACTCTTACAGGTTAGGAGAGTTAAAGCAGTCCCAGAGAGAGCGGGAAAGGATACATAGGAATCTGGGAATCATGGCCAACTCTTACAGGTTAGGAGAGTTAAAGCAGTCCCAGAGAGAGAGGGGAAGGATACATGACCAATTCTTACAGGTTAGGATAGTTAGAGCTGCCCCAGAGAGAGGGGGGAAGGATACATAGGAATCTGGGAACTGGTACCAACTCTTACATGTTAGGATAGTTAAAGCTGCCCCAGAGAGAGAGGGGAAGGATACATAGGAATCTGGGAACCGGCACCAACTCTTACAGGTTAGGATAGTTAGAGCCACCCCAGAGAGAAGGGAAGGATACATAGGAATCTGGGAACCATGACCAACTCTTACTATCAGATTGATTCATATGGCTCTTTAACAATCCAGGAGGAGAGACTGCAATACAAGGAATCGCCTCATTTTTATCTTCGTATGTTGGAAGATGCTTTGGAATTAAATGTTTTGCTCCTGGATGCCCAATAGAAACACAGTAGTGTCGTTGAGGCTTGAACCCTTACAGATGTAAAGAATAGTAACTGTTGGAAGCAAAATCATGAAACTAAATGTTCTGTGCATAATCATATCAAGTCTGGATGTTGTTACTGCATTCCATCTGTTGTCCATAATGCTACATCTACGATCAGAACTATATTCTCAGCCTTGCCAACATTAACCACATTTCTTATGAACGATCCTTACATCTATGCTTTTAACAATTTCCAATTATAATGAATGATTTCAGGGTTATGCCTGGGGACTCGACATGATCAAGTATTTCCTGGATTGTGGGTCAAACAAGAAAACCATAACTGTGGAGAAAGGGGACTCCTGTCTACATGCCGTGGTCACGATGACCTTATTAGTAGGTGAGTAAGAGGTTTTTGTTTGACCAGTGTGTAAGTTTATGACCGTAAATGTTTATTTTACCTCGGCTGAGTAGTTAAGTCACAGAAACTTTATTTGATCTTTGCTGATTGTTAGTGACATCTGATTTGACCTTGTTTGTAGGTGTGTGGCCTTTAAACTTTATCTGACCTTGACCTTCCCTTTGACCTTTGTTGTATCTGTGACCGGTGTTATATATTTTTGCCACAGACCTAGCAGTGTAATAGTTTGATCTCAAATCTTAATTTGCCTAAGATGAGCAACCATTATAAAGCATTTATTCCGCTTTTTAGCTCTACTGATCAGAGATCAGCAGAGCTTATGCCGTGGTGCGGCGTCTGTCGTCCGTCCGTCTGTCCGTCCGTCTGTCCGTCCGTCCGTTAACTTTTATTTGTAGCGACTACTCCTCTGAAACTACTGGATGGATATTCATAAAACTTTACAGAAATGTTGCCCATGAAGTCTAGTTGATCCTAGCAAAAATTCATGTTGATGTGAAATCCAAGATGGCCGCCAAAGCTAAAAATAGATTTTTTAAATTCAAGTTTGTAGTGACTACTTCTTGAAAACTATAAGTGATATTGATATGGGACTTTTTCTAAAATGATCAGCATGACATGATGGTTATCCGAGTCGAACATTATTTTGATTTGACGTTAAACATGGCTGCCAGCGGCCATCTTTGTTTACATAGAGTTATATAATGAAAACTTGTAGCGACTACTCCTCTGAAACTACTTGACGGATTTTCATGAAACTTCACAGAAATGTTGCTCTTGATGTCTAATTGATCCTAGCAAAATTTCAGGTCGGCCGGAAATTCAAGATGGCCGCCATGGCTAAAAATAGATTTTCAAAATACAAGTTTGTAGCGACTACTTCTTGAAAACTATAAGTGATATTGATATGGGACTTTTTTCTAAAGACATGATGTTGGTCCTTGTCGAAAATCGTTTTGATTCGACGTTAAACATGGCTGCCAGGGGCCATCTTTGTTTACACAGTTATATAATGAAAACTTGTAGCGACTACTCCTCTGAAACTACTTGACGGATTTTCATGAAACTTCACACGAATGTTGCTCTTGATGTCTAATTGATCCTAGCAAAATTTCAGGTCGGCCGGAAATTCAAGATGGCCGCCACGGCTAAAAATAGATTTTTAAAAAATAAGTTTGTAGCGAGTACTTCTTGAAAACTATAAGAGATATTGATATGGGACTTTTTCTAAAATGATCAGCATGACATGATGTTGGTCCTTGTTGAAAATCGTTTTGATTCGACGTTAAACATGGCTGCCAGTGGCCATCTTTGTTTACATAGAGTTATATAATGAAAACTTGTAGCGACTACTCCTCTGAAACTACTTTACGGATTTTCATAAAACTTCACAGGAATGTTGCTCTTGATGTCTTATTGATCCTAGCAAAATTTCAGGTCGGCCGGAAAATCAAGATGGCCGCCACGGCTAAAAATAGATTTAAAAAAAATAAGATTGTAGCGACGACTTCTTGAAAACTTTAAGAGATATTGATATGGGACTTTTTCTAAAATGATCAGATTGACATGACGGTTATCCGAGTTGAACATTATTTTGATTCGACGTTAAACATGGCTGCCAGTGGCCATCTTTGTTTACATAGAGTTATATAATGAAAACTTGTAGCGACTACTCCTCTGAAAGAACTTGACGGATTTTCATGAAACTTCACAGAAATGTTGCTCTTGATGTCTAATTGATCCTAGCAAAATTTCAGGTCGGCCGGAAATTCAAGATGGCCGCCACGGCTAAAAATAGATTTTCAAAAATCAAGTTTGTAGTCACTACTTCCTGAAATCAAAATCAATCAGTAGAGCTTCAAGGTCATTGACCTCTTGTTTAAATACATCCAATACAAAAATTTCACATAATACAATTTTTCTATAATTTCAGGGAAGACTGTGAGTGCCCTGGAGTATCTCCTGAAAAATCACTGTAAACAGAATTATGAGCGAAATCAACGTGACAGTGTGGGAAATACAGCCTTGCACGTGGCTGCCAAATATCGTGAGCTAAGTCAGTATGAAAGTGTGGTTAAAACAGCCACGCACATGACAGCCAGGGATGTAAATGTTACTCGACGAATGAAGTAAGTATTATATTTATGTTCTCGCTTAGTGTTGGAAATAAGATCCTAAGAAAATAATGAAATTGTTTATTGTTAAATTAATTTTTAGCTCAGATTTTTGCAGAAAAGGCAAGCTTTTCTACTCGCCTCGGTGTCAACGTTACTGTTAACCCTAGTTAACCTTTTTTGGTAAGCTCACGTCTCAGAAACTGTAAACACATATTTACTATCACATGAGGAACTCGTACAAACAAGTGCCATAACTCTGTTATGAATTTTGCAGAATTATTGCCCTTTTCAACTTAGTTGCCCAATAAACAGACAGGCCTCGAAAAGTCGAGTGTGCGGTCGTCCGACAGCTCTTGTTTTCTTTGTTAAAAAAACAAACACTTTTCATAACACATATTACAACTTGGCCTAATTCATCATTCAAACATCAGAACTTCTATATAAAAAGGTAATCTGAGTTTAAAATTGTTCCTAAAAAGATTCAGTAGACAAAATACTACAATATTCTGCAATTCTCTCTTTAGGTGTAATGTTATCATAGTTCTGCTGAAGTCTGAAGTTGATCCAAACCTGAAGAACAATCGAGGACAGCTGGCCATAGATATACTAGACCCGCAGGAGACAGAGAGCCATGAAGTCCTGCGTATGACCATGTATAACAAAGGTATGTTAGTTTAGCGATTAAGAACCTCTTGGGTCGCTTGTCATTAAAGAAACTAACTCGCCAAATAACGGCAAAACTGCACTACAAAACCGTTTATCAAAACTCTACCCAGGTGTTCAGGTCATATAATAATGTATATTTGCCAATTAGAAATATTATTTTTTCATAGGTTTTTAAAATAGCTTTGATTGAATATGCGTAAAATGAATTATGAGTTGGTAACCGCTAAATCAGACGCTGCAATATTGGGGTTTTGCCTGCTCATTAAGACCATTTATATTGTGTCTAGAGTTTTGATTCTCAAAATATATCAGTTGGTTTAGAAATGAGGTACATCTGTTGTAAAATTTGACTGTTGTTGGCAGGATAGTTACTTCAATACTTTTAACAGGTAAACTATTCAAATGTTATTTTAGTATTTATACATCTTTTTTGTTTAGTTTTTTTGTCAAAGCATGTTTTACATTTTATTTGCAGGAAACATTGCAAAACTGAAGTCTCCTGCCAATATCAACCAATCAGAACAGCCAAAACCTGAACCGAAGGTATCCAAATCCTGTGACCTTTGTGATGACCTTTACTCCCAGGGTGTGATCAAGTACAGTGAAGCCAAGGTCACAGAAGGGCACGAGAAGATGACAGAAATATTGATACAAATGCACAAGACTGATCGGCACAACAAAATAGTGAAGAAGGTCATTGGTGGTATTGTTGCTAAGCTTGCGGAGACCCATAATCCAGGTAGGTCATTGGTGGTATGGTGGCCAAGCTTGGGGAGACTCATAATCCAGGTATGTCATTGGTGGTATGGTGGCCAAACTTTGGGAGACCCATAATCCAGGTAGGTCATTGGTGGTATGGTGGCCAAACTTGGGGAGACTCATAATGCAGGTAGGTCATTGGTGGTATGGTGGCCAAACTTGGGGAGACTCATAATCCAGGTAGGTCATTGGTGGTATGGTGGCCAAACTTGGGGAGACTCATAATCCAGGTAGGTCATTGGTGGTATGGTGGCCAAACCTGGGGAGACTCCTAAACCAGGTAGGCCATTGGTGGTATGGTGGTCAAACTTGGGGAGACTCATAATCCAGGTAGGTCATTGGTGGTATTGTTGCCAAGCTTGGGGAGACTCATAATCCAGGTAGGTCATTGGTGGTATGGTGGCCAAGCTTGGGAAGACTCGTAATCCAGGTAGGTCATTGGTGGTATGGTGGCCAAACTTGGGGAGGCTCATAATCCAGGTAGGTCATTGGTGGTATGTTCGCCAAACTTGGGTAGACCCATAATCCAGGTAGGCCATTGGTGGTATGGTGGTCAAACTTGGGGAGACTCATAATCCAGGTAGGTCGTTGGTGGTATGTTGGCCAAACTTGGGGAGACCCATAATCCAGGTAGGCTATTGGTGGTATGGTGGCCAAACTTGGGGAGACTCATAATCCAGGTAAGCCATTGGTGGTATTGTGGCCAAACTTGGGGAGACTCATAATCCAGGTAGGTCATTGGTGGTATTGTGGCCAAGCTTGGGAGATTCATAATCCAGGTAGGTCATTGGTGGTATTGTAGCCAAGGTTGGGGAGACTCATAATCCAGGTAGGTCATTGGTGGTATGGTGGCCAAACTTGGGGAGACTCATAATCCAGGTAGGTCCTTGGTGGTATTGTGGCCAAGCTTGGGAGATTCATAATCCAGGTAGGTCATTGGTGGTATGGTGGCCAAACTTGGGGAGACTCATAATCCAGGTAGGTCCTTGGTGGTATTGTGGCCAAGCTTGGGAGATTTATAATCCAGGTAGGTCATTGGTGGTATTGTGGACAAACTTGGAGAGACTCATAATCCAGGTAGGTCCTTGGTGGTATTGTGGCCAAGCTTGGGAGATTCATAATCCAGGTAGGTCCTTGGTGGTATGTTGGCTAAACTTGGAGAAACTCATAATCCAGGTAGGTCCTTGGTGGTATTGTGGCCAACGTTGGGGAGACTCATAATCCAGGTAGATCATTGGTGGTATTGTGGTCAAACTTGGTGTGACACATAATCTAGGTAGGTCATTGGTGGTATTGTAGGTCATTGGTGGTATTGTGGTCAAACTAGGGGAGACTCATAATCCAGGTAGGTCATTGGTGGTATGGTGGCCAAGCTTGGGGAGACTCATAATCCAGGTAGGTCATTGGTGGTATTGTGGCCGAACTTGGAGAGACTCGAAATCCAGGTAGGTCATTGGCGGTATTGTGGCCACACTTGGGGAGACTCATAATCCAGGAAGGTTATTGGTGGTATTGTGACTAAACTTGGGGAGACTCGTTCGTCATCCAGGTAGGTCATTTCTGGTATTGTGACCAAACTTAGGGAGACTCATAATCCAGGTAGGTCATTGGTGGTATTGTGACCAAATTTGGGGAGACTCATAATCCAGGTAGGTCATTAGTGGTATTGTGGCCAAGCTTGGGAGATTCATAATCCAGGTAGGTCCTTGGTGGTATGTTGGCTTAACTTGGAGAAACTCATAATCCAGGTAGGTCCTTGGTGGTATTGTGGCCAACGTTGGGGAGACTCATAATCCAGGTAGATCATTGGTGGTATTGTGGTCAAACTTGGTGTGACACATAATCTAGGTAGGTCATTGGTGGTATTGTAGGTCATTGGTGGTATTGTGGTCAAACTAGGGGAGACTCATAATCCAGGTAGGTCATTGGTGGTATGGTGGCCAAGCTTGGGGAGACTCATAATCCAGGTAGGTCCTTGGTGGTATTGTGGCCAAGCTTGGGAGATTCATAATCCAGGTAGGTCCTTGGTGGTATGTTGGCTAAACTTGGAGAAACTCATAATCCAGGTAGGTCCTTGGTGGTATTGTGGCCAACGTTGGGGAGACTCATAATCCAGGTAGATCATTGGTGGTATTGTGGTCAAACTTGGTGTGACACATAATCTAGGTAGGTCATTGGTGGTATTGTAGGTCATTGGTGGTATTGTGGTCAAACTAGGGGAGACTCATAATCCAGGTAGGTCATTGGTGGTATGGTGGCCAAGCTTGGGGAGACTCATAATCCAGGTAGGTCATTTGTGGTATTGTGGCCGAACTTGGAGAGACTCGAAATCCAGGTAGGTCATTGGCGGTATTGTGGCCACACTTGGGGAGACTCATAATCCAGGAAGGTTATTGGTGGTATTGTGACTAAACTTGGGGAGACTCGTTCGTCATCCAGGTAGGTCATTTCTGGTATTGTGACCAAACTTAGGGAGACTCATAATCCAGGTAGGTCATTGGTGGTATTGTGACCAAATTTGGGGAGACTCATAATCCAGGTAGGTCATTGGTAGTATTGTGGCCGAACTTGGGGAGACTCATAATCCAAGTAGGTCATTGGTAGTATTGTGGCCAGGCTTGGGGAGCCTCATAATCCAGGTAGGTCATTGGTAGTATTGTGGCCAAGCTTGGGGAGACTCATAATCCAGGTAGGTCATTGGTGGTATTGTGGCCAAACTTGGGGAGACTCATAATCCAAGTAGATCATTGGTAGCATTGTGGCCAAACTTGAGGAGACTCATAATCCAGGTAGGTCATTGGTGGTATTGTGGCCAATCTTGGGGAGACTCATATTCCAGGTAGGTCATTGGTAGTATTGTGGCCAAGCTTGGGGAGACTCATAATCAAGGTAGGTCATTGGTGGTATTGTGGCCAAACTTGAGGAGACTCATAATCCAGGTAGGTCATTGGTAGTATTGTGGCCAAGCTTGGGGAGACTCATAATCCAAGTAGGTCATTGGTAGTATTGTGGCCAAGCTTGGGGAGACTCATAATCCAGGTTGGTCATTGGTAGTATTGTGGCCAAGCTTGGGGAGACTCATAATCCAGGTAGGTCATTGGTAGTATTGTGGCCAAGCTTGGGGAGACTCATAATCCAAGTAGGTCATTGGTAGTATTGTGGCCAAGCTTGGGGAGACTCATAATCCAGGTAGGTCATTGGTGGTATTGTGGCCACGCTTGGGGAGACTCATAATCCAGGTAGGTCATTGGTGGTATTGTGGCCAAGCTTGGGGAGACTCATAATCCAGGTAGGTCATTGGTAGTATTGTGGTCAAACTTGGGGAGACTCATATTCCAGGTAAGTCATCGGCCTGCTTTGGGAGACTCATAATCCAAGTAGGTCATTGGTAGTATTGTGGCCAATCTTGGGGAGACTCATAATCCAGGTAGGTCATTGGTAGTATTGTGGCCAAGCTTGGGGAGACTCATAATCCAGGTAGGTCATTGGTAGTATTGTGGCCAAGCTTGGGGAGACTCGTAATCCAGGTAGGTCATTGGTAATATTGTGGCCAAGCTTGGGGAGACTCATAATCCAGGTAGGTCATTGGTGGTATTGTAGCCAAACTTGGGGAGACTCATAATCTATGTAGGTCATTGGTGGTATTGTAGCCAAACTTGGGGAGACTCATAATCTATGTAGGTCATTGGTGGTATTGTGGCCAAACTTGGGGAGACTCATAATCCAGGTAGGTCATTGGTAGTATTGTGGCCAAGCATGGGGAGACTCATAATCCAGGTAGGTCATTGGTGGTATTGTGGCCAAGCTTGGGGAGACTCATAATCCAGGTAGGTCATTGGTGGTATTGTAGCCAAACTTGGGGAGACTCATAATCCAGGTAGGTCATTGGTGGTATGGTGGCCAAACTTGGGGAGACTCATAATCTATGTAGGTCATTGGTGGTATTGTGGCCAGGCTTGGGGAGACTCATAATCCAGGTAGGTCATTGGTAGTATTGTGGCCAAGCTTGGGGAGACTCATAATCCAGGTAGGTCATTGGTAGTATTGTGGCCAAGCTTGGGGAGACTCGTAATCCAGGTAGGTCATTGGTAATATTGTGGCCAAGCTTGGGGAGACTCATAATCCAGGTAGGTCATTGGTGGTATTGTAGCCAAACTTGGGGAGACTCATAATCTATGTAGGTCATTGGTGGTATTGTAGCCAAACTTGGGGAGACTCATAATCTATGTAGGTCATTGGTGGTATTGTGGCCAAACTTGGGGAGACTCATAATCCAGGTAGGTCATTGGTAGTATTGTGGCCAAGCATGGGGAGACTCATAATCCAGGTAGGTCATTGGTGGTATTGTGGCCAAGCTTGGGGAGACTCATAATCCAGGTAGGTCATTGGTGGTATTGTAGCCAAACTTGGGGAGACTCATAATCCAGGTAGGTCATTGGTGGTATGGTGGCCAAACTTGGGGAGACTCATAATCTATGTAGGTCATTGGTGGTATTGTGGCCAAGCTTGGGGAGACTCATAATCCAGGTAGGTCATTGGTGGTATTGTAGCCAAACTTGGGGAGACTCATAATCCAGGTAGGTCATTGGTGGTATTGTAGCCAAACTTTGGGAGACTCATAATCTATGTAGGTCTTAAAGGGGCACATGGTAATCTTGAAGTGTTTAACAAGCATTGAAATTAGCATCTTCATTTATTTATCCAGTATCATTTTGACTAAACCTGCTTGCATACACTGAGTTAAATACATTTTGAGCTTCCTTTTCAGCTCGACTATTCGAAGAATAAGAGAGCTTATGTAATCATCCCGGCGTCGGCGTCCCACATCAAGGTTTGCGTGTAAGCTGTGTTTACAAGTCTATATCTCTTACATTTCTTATCCTAGCACAACCAAATTTGATCATGGGCTTCCTTATAGCATTATCGTAAGGGCTGCTTAAGTAATTTTGGTTCCTGTAACCTCCCATGGAACCCAAATTCTGATATGTCTGTTTCACATCAAATTTTGCGTGTAAGCTGTGTTTACAGGTCTATATCTCTTACATTTCTTGTCCTAGCTGAACTGAATTTTGGAATTGGTTTCCTTATAGTATGTTGTAAAGGGTTGGATAAGTAATTTTGTCTTCTGCAAATTCTGGGCTCCCATGGAAAGCAAATTGTGATGGCCCATAAAATGTGCAATAAAGGCAGATCTAGGTTTGCATGTAAGCATGTATATATCTATAATTTTGGTTTGGGATTTGTTATAGCATTATGCATCTTATTACTTCACCCATACTGGGACATGGGCTCCCTCCCCACCCCCACCCCCACTCTCCTCCACACTTTTTTTTTTTTTTTTTCTTTACATATTTCTGTGTTGTTTTAGTCAATTCTTACACATATATGTTGTCCCCTCCCCCCACCCCCCAACCCATTCCCGCCCCTCACCCCCGCTCCGCCCCACCCCACCCCCATTGGAAAATCTAATTATTATTATTATTTTTTTTACATATTTCTGTGTTGTTTTAGTCAATTCTTACACATATATGTTGCCCCCACCCCCCCCCCCCCCCCCCCCCCCCCCCCCCCTCCCCCTCACCCCAACCCACTCCTGCCTCTCACCTCCACCTTTCCCCACCCACTCCTGCCTCCCACCCAACCCCCATTTGAATCCGTAACTTCACAACCCCTGCAGGGATTTTTAAATAACTTGGCACAAGTGATCATCATAACAAGACGATGTGTCCCCCGCAAAACCCAGGTCCGTACCTCAAAGGTCAAGGTCACACTTGAAGTTCATAGGTCAAAAACAGGTACGCAATTTCGTGTCCGGACCGTAACTTCACAACCCCTGCAGGGATTTTTAAATAACTTGGCACAAGTGATCGCCATAACAAGACGATGTGTCCCCCGCAAAACCCAGGTCCGTACCTCAAAGGTCAAGGTCACACTTGAAGTTCATAAGTCAAAAACAGGTACGCAATTTCGTGTCCGGACCCTAACTTCACAAACCCTGCAGGGATTTTTAAATAACTTGGCACAAGTGATCACCATAACAAGACGATGTGTCCCCCGCAAAACCCAGGTCCGTACCTCAAAGGTCAAGGTCACACTTGAAGTTCATAGGTCAAAAACAGGTATGCAATTTCGTGTCCGGACCGTAACTTCACAATCCCTGCAGGGATTTTTAAATAACTTGGCACAAGTGATCAGCATAACAAGACGATGTGTCTCGCGCAAAACCCAGGTCCGTACCTCAAAGGTCAAGGTCACACTTGCAGTTCATAGGTGAAAAACAGGTATGCAATTTCGTGTCCGGACCGTAATGTCACAACCCCTGCAGGGATTTTTAAATAACTTGGCACAAGTGATCACCATAACAAGACGATGTGTCCCCCGCAAAACCCAGTCTTCAAGGTCAAGGTCACACTTGGAGGTCAAAAGTCAAATCGTGTCCGGTCAATAACTCTGGCATTCATGGACGGATTTTAAAATAAGTTGGCACAAGTGCTCACCACAAGACGATGTGTCGCGCACAAAATCAAGGTCTGTGGCCAAGGTCACATTTAGAGGTCAAAGGTCAAATTGTGTCCTGTCAATAACTTTTGCATGCCTGGACGGATCTTCAAATAATTTGGCACAAATGCTCACCACAACCAAGTTAGGTGTCGTGCACAAATCCAGGTCCATGGCTCCAAGGTCAAGGTCATACTTAGAGGTCAGAGGACACTTCGGGGGCATTTATCACTTACAGTGATATTTTTTTTTTTCTTTTTTTTTTTACATATTTCTGTGTTGTTTTGGTCAATTCTTACACATACTTGTGTTGCCCCCACCCCCATCCCCCCACACCTCCACCCCATCCCCACGCTCAAAACGAATATTTTTATTTAATGTTTATTGTTTTTTTTACATATATCTGTGTTGTTTTGGTAATTTCTTACACATAGCTTCTTCACATATATGTTGCCCTCCCAATCCCCCGCCTCTACCCCATCTCCACTCAAACTCAATTTTTTAATTATTTTTTTCTTCATATTTTTGTGTTGTTTTGGTGAGTTATTACATAGCTTCTTACACATATATGTTGCCCTCACCACCCCCACCATCCACCCCCGCCTCTCTCCCACCCCCACCCTGCACCCCACACAAAACATTTTTTTATTTTTTTTTACATATTTCTGTGTAGTTTTGGTCAATTCTTACACATAGTTATGTTGTGCTCCCAACCCCACCCCACAGCCTTGTTTTCTGATGGTATATACTAGCTATAAATTTATTATTCTCTGAAAAATCGAATAGTCGAGCTGCGCTGTTCTCCGACAGCTCTTGTTTCATCAAATTCTACCATAGGTGTAAATATAGTATTGGTACAATATAATCAACAGTTAATAATATGCAAGAACAATTTGCTTTAAACTACTCTTATGATTAATGTTTATGATTGAACAAACTCAAGTTATAAATGTAGAAAATCTAATGGGACGCCAGGTGAGTTTGCCAAACAAGATTCCGTTTAAAGGGACACACGGCAATCTTGAAGTGTTTGAAATGGGTGTCTCGATTTATATATCCAGTATCATTTTTACTTTTACCCTGGTTACATAAATCAAATTTTAAGTATTCATTATTTCGTCTTATTATACTACAAGTTTTAATATATTATTGGTGCATTAATATCAAAAATTAATAATATGCAAAAATAAATTGCTTAATACTATTCTTATAATTAATATTAATGATTGAATAAATCCAAGTTATGCGGGGAAACTAGCGGGATGCCGTGAGTTTTTAAAAAATAAAGATTGCCGTATGTCCCTTTAAAATGCTGACATCTCTTAAAGGGACACTGTCCGTAAGTAAGCAGATATTGAGCATAACCAAATAACTGTCTGACTTATTCATTGAAATGTATACATGAAAACATGAGGATAGACCCTAAGAAGTATGAAGGAATACATTTGTGAGTTTGATTTTTTTTTTTTTTAATTATTAAATGTAAATAAAGTGGGACCCACAATATTTACCTTTAATGCGTTCACGTGACTTCCATAGCGCACTAGGTTTTCACCATAGTATGTATTGCATAATATGTATAGCCCGCTTAGCTCAGTCGGGAGCGAGTTCCGACAACTTTACGCTCACGCACACTTATTTTTACTGCGAGTTAGGGCTGCAAGTTCAAACCCACGAAGTGGATTTACTTTTTTTTGTACCGCGATTGAATTCCGTTAAACAATCTTACTTTTAATTAGTAAATATTGAATAATGTTTAGTGTTAATGTTTGCGAACATAATTATTGGTGTTTTATAAGCTACAAGTTATGGACAGTGTCCCTTTAAACCTTTGAAATATTTTTACTAGAATCCAATCTTGATTTGGTCTATCTAAAAATATTTTGGAAATTATCTATTTGGTTCATATAATGCTGTCTTTGAAATTAAATATGTGTGACTTGTATTCACAGAGATCCCAAAATGTTTAACGTCGCTGCCACACGAGTTCTACCTACTGATTATAGAGGGCCTTGCCGGTGGTTATAAGTGGCGCCAGATGGACTCGCTCGTCAGGAAGTACCGGTCTATCCGTGGGTCAGACCAACTTAAAGGTATTCCAGTCTATACTAGTATTATAATATTATAATAATAACTTATCAATAAATACTTATTGTGTAATACTGTGATTTGACATCAGTTCTATAAACACTGTATTTCCCCTAATAGTAGCGCTATGCAAATTGTCAAATGGACACTTTTATAAAATTAAATTAATTTTTTTTTAAAGGCGGGTCCATCGTAGTGTCCTGTCTGTATTATACCTATGATCTGTTTTAATGTGTCCTATTAGTGTTACGTTTTCAGTTTAGATTGATTCATAATAATGTAATAAAAAAAAACAATATATATACCTGATATTGAAGCAGTTTGCAGCACAATCCTAAATTATGTAATTTTTTTTCCCCCTAAATGTTCACACAAAAAAAAGTTGGGTAACTGCCTTTTTAGTGGTTAGAGCACAGTAAACCAGAAAAAAATTAAGGATGGCATGTGGGTGGTAGCTCTTAATCTTATCTGTAGGGGGAATACAGCATAACTGATTGTGTTTGGTGTGGGGGAATACGGAATAACTGATTGTGGTGGGTGTGGGGGAATACAGTATAACTGATTGTGGTGGGGTGGGGGGAACACAGTATAACTGATTGTGGTGGGTGTGGGAATGTCAGAAGGTGGGGATGAGAGGCTAACCTCTCGTCTGTAGGGGGAATACAGTATAACTGATAGTGGTGGGGTGGGGGGAACACAGTATAACTGATTGTGGTGGGGTGGGGGGGAACACAGTATAACTGATTGTGGTGGGTGTGAGGGAATACAGTATAACTGATTGTGGTGGGGTTGGGGGGAATACAGTCTAACTGATTGTGGTGGGTGTGGGAATGGCAGAAAGTGGGGGTTGAGAGGCTAACCTCTTGTCTGTAGGGGGAATACAGTATAACTGATTGTGGTGGGGGGGAATACAGTATAACTGATTGTGGGGGAATACAGTATAACTGGTTGTGGTGGGTGTGGGAATGGCAGGAAGTGGGGGATGAGAGGCTTACCTCTTGTCTGTAGGGGGAATACAATATAACTGATTGTGGTGGGTGTGGGGGAATACAGTATAACTGATTGTGGGGGAATACAGTATAACTGGTTGTGGTGGGTGTGGGAATGTCAGAAGGTGGGGATGAGAGGCTAACCTCTTGTCTGTAGGGGGAATACAGTATAACTGATTGTGGTGGGGTGGGGGGGAACACAGTATAACTGATTGTGGTGGGGTGGGGGGGAACACAGTATAACTGATTGTGGTGGGTGTGGGGGAATACAGTATAACTGATTGTGGTGGGGTGGGGGGGAACACAGTATAACTGATTGTGGTGGGTGTGGGAATGTCAGAAGGTGGGGATGAGAGGCTAACCTCTTGTCTGTAGGGGGAATACAGTATAACTGATTGTGGTGGGGTGGGGGGAACACAGTATAACTGATTGTGGTGGGGTGGGGGGGAACACAGTATAACTGATTGTGGTGGGTGTGGGGTAATACAGTATAACTGATTGTGGTGGGTGTGGGGTAATACAGTATAACTGATTGTGGTGGGGTTGGGGGGAATACAGTATAACTGGTTGTGATGGGTGTGAGTGGGATACAGTATAACTGATTGTGGTGGGGTTGGGGGGAATACAGTCTAACTGATTGTGGTGGGTGTGGGAATGGCAGGAAGTGGGGGATGAGAGGCTTACCTCTTGTCTGTAGGGGGAATACAGTATAACTGATTGTGGTGGGTGTGAGTGGGATACAGTATAACTGATTGTGTTTGGTATGGGGGGAATACAGTATAACTGATTGTGGTGGGGGTGGGAATTGCAGGAAATGGGGGGATGAGAGGCTAACCTCTTTTCTGTAGGGGGAATACAATATAACTGATTGTGGTGGGTGTGAGTGGGATACAGTATAACTGATTGTGGGTTGGGGGGGAATACAGTATAAATGGTTGTGATGTGTGTGGGGGGAATATAGTATAACTGATTGTGTTTGGGGAATACAGTATAACTGGTTGTGATGTGGGTGTGGGGGGAATACAGTATAACTGATTGTGTTTGGTGTGGGGGGAATACAGTATAACTGATTGTGGTGGGTGTGGGGGAATACAGTATAAATGGTTGTGATGGGTGTGGGGGAATACAGTATAACTGATTGTGGTGGGTGTGGGGAATACAGTATAACTGATTGTGTTTGGTGTGGGGAATATGGAATAACTGATTGTGGTGGGGAGGGGGGGGGGGGGGGGGGAACAGTATAACTGGTTGTATTTGGTGTGGGGGGAAAACTGTATAACTGTTTGTGGTGTGTGTGTGGGAATACCTGATTGTGGTGGGTGTTGGGAATACAGAATAACTAGTGGTGGGTGTGGGGGTATACAGTATAACTGATTGTGTTGTGTGTGTGGGAATACCTGATTGTGGTGGGTGTTGGGAATACAGAATAACTAGTGGTGGGTGTGGGGGTATACAGTATAACTGATTGTGGTGGGTGTGGGAATGGCAGGAGGTGGGAATGAGAGGCTAACTTTTAGGTTCTGTATAAGTTTTGGGAGCAGCTAACTTATCGAATTTTTGATAGGCTGTTTAACCACAACTAGAAAACTAAATTTACTGTTTAATTTTTGTAAAACCAAAAGTATTATGATAAGCGTTGATTTCCAGGGTTTGCCTCGTCCCTGACTGTTGTTCCCGTGATCACAGATCAGACACTGAAAGCCTCCGAGGAACTCAAGTTACAGATCATTGGAAACCTGCTGAACAGTCGAGCTACCTTCGGCTCTGATAGTAAGTACCACGTCTCTGACAGTAAGCACCAGGGCTCTGATAGTAAGTAATAGGGGTCTGATAGTAAGTAATAGGGCTCTGATAGTAAGTACCAGGGCTCTGATAGTAAGTAATAGGGCTCTGATAGTAAGTACCAGGGGTTTGATAGTAAGTAATAGGGCTCTGATAGTAAGTACCAGGGCTCTGATAGTAAGTACCAGGGCTCTGATAGTAAGTAATAGGGCTCTGATAGTAAGTACCAGGGCTCTGATAGTAAGTAATAGGGCTCTGATAGTTAGTACCAGGGCGCTGATAGTAAGTAATAGGGCTCTGATAGTAAGTACCGGGGCTCTGATAGTAAGTAATAGGGCTCTGATAGTTAGTACCAGGGCTCTGATGGTAAGTAATAGGGCTCTGATAGTAAGTACCAGGGCTCTGATAGTAAGTAATAGGGCTCTGATAGTAAGTACCAGGGCTCTGATAGTAAGTAATAGGGCTCTGATAGTAAGTACCAGGGCTCTGATAGTAAGTAATAGGGCTCTGATAGTAAGTGCCAGGGCTCTGATAGTAAGTAATAGGGCTCTGATAGTAAGTACCAGGGCTCTGATAGTAAGTACCAGGGCTCTGATAGTAAGTAATAGGGCTCTGATAGTAAGTACCAGGGCTCTGATAGTAAGTAATAGGGCTCTGATAGTTAGTACCAGGGCTTTGATAGTAAGTAATAGGGCTCTGATAGTAAGTACCAGGGCTCTGATATACCAGGGCTCTGATAGTAAGTACCAGGGCACTGATAGTAAGTACAGGGCTCTGATAGTAAGTACCAGGGCTCTGATAGTAAATACCAGGACTCTGATAGTAAGCACCAGGACTCTTGATATACCAGGGCTCTGATATACCAGGGCTCTGATAGTAAGTGCCAGGGCTCTGATATACCAGGGCTCTGATAGTAAGTACCAGGGCACTGATAGTAAGTACAGGGCTCTGATAGTAAGTACCAGGGCTCTGATAGTAAATACCAGGACTCTGATAGTAAGCACCAGGACTCTTGATATACCAGGGCTCTGGTAGTAAGTACCAGGGCTCTGATATACCAGGGCTCTGATAGTAAGTGCCAGGGCTCTGATATACCAGGGCTCTGATAGTAAGTACCAGGGCACTGATAGTAAGTACAGGGCTCTGATAGTAAGTACCAGGGCTCTGATAGTAAATACCAGGACTCTGATAGTAAGCACCAGGACTCTTGATATACCAGGGCTCTGGTAGTAAGTACCAGGGCTCTGATATACCAGGGCTCTGATAGTAAGTGCCAGGGCTCTGATATACCAGGGCTCTGATAGTAAGTACCAGGGCTCTGATATACCAGGACTCTGATAGTAAGTTCCAGGGCTCTGATATACCAGGGCTCTGATACTAAGTACCAGGGCTCTGATATACCAGGGCTCTGATAGTAAGTACCAGGGCTCTGATAGTAAGTACCAGGGCTCTGATATACCAGGGCTCTGATAGTAAGCACCAGGGCTCTGATAGTAAGTACCACGTCTCTGATAGTAAGTACCAGGGCTCTGATATACCAGGGCTCTGATAATAAGCACCAGGGCTCTGATAGTAAGTACCACATCTCTGATAGTAAGTACCAGGGCTCTGATAGTAAGTACCAGGGCTCTGATAGTAAGTACCAGGGCTCTGATAGTAAGTACCAGGGCTCTGATAGTAAGTACCAGGGCTCTGATATACCAGGGCTCTGATAGTAAGTGCCAGGGCTCTGATATAAGAGGGCTCTGATAGTAAGTACCCTAGCTCTGATATACCAGGACTCTGATAGTAAGTGCCAGGGCTCTGATATACCAGGGCTCTGATAGTAAGTGCCAGGGCTCTGATATACCAGGGCTCTGATAGTAAGTACCAGGGCTCTGATATACCAGGACTCTGATAGTAAGTTCCAGGGCTCTGATATACCAGGGCTCTGATAGTAAGTACCAGGGCTCTGATATACCAGGGCTCTGATAGTAAGTACAGGGCTCTGATAGTAAGTACCAGGGCTCTGATAGTAAGTACCAGGGCTCTGATAGTAAGTACAGGGCTCTGACAGTAAGTACCAGGGCTCTGATAGTAAGTACCAGGGCTCCGATAGTAAGTACCAGGGCTTGGATAGTAAGTACCAGGGCTTCGATAGTAAGTATCAGGGCTCTGATAGTATGCACCAAGGCTCTGATAGTAAGCGCCAGGGCTCTGATAGTACGCACCAGTTCTCTGATAGATAGTAAGTGCCATGGCTCTGATAGATAGTAAGTACCAGGGTTCTGAAAGTAAGTACCAGGGCTATGATCGTAAGTACCAGGGCTCCGATAGTAAACACCAGGCCGTCAATAGTAATTCATAGATATGATATTTTTAGAAAGCTTACCCAGGGAATTTGCTGTGTCATAAACTACTTTTGGAAATGGTACCGGTACCCGTTTAATAGAGAAAATTCACATTCTTTTGCCTTAAAGTGGATATTTTTTACTATACATATTACCACGTATACATTCACAGTGCAGCAGTCTAATGACAATTGATGATCTTTAAAGAGAAGCTTCTGGCAACAAACTTGTTTTTAATTTTACTTCAAAAATTATAGATGGACAGACGGCCCTGAGAAGTGCCATTAAGGAGGACCAGTTCAAAGTAGTGTCAGATTAGTCAATATAGCATACTGTGTAACAATTACAGATGGACAGATGGCCCTGAGAAATGCCATTAAGGAGGACCACTTCAGAGTAGTGTCTGAGTAGTCAATATAGCATACTGTGTAACAATTACAGATGGACAGATGGCCCTGAGAAATGCCATTAAGGAGGACCACTTCAAAGTAGTGTCAGAGTTGATTCGCAGAGGTGCAGACACGTCCCTGCTGTCCTTGACCGAGGGAGACACGCCCATACATGCAGCGTTGACTATAGTACTGGAGAAGGACAAAGGTAGGAAGATGATTTAAACATGTTGCCCTGTCCCATGCCTTATCCCCAGCATTCACATCCCCCATACCACACATGTCGTTCTTAAACAAGGGAGACACACCCATACATGCAGTGAAGGAGAAAGATAAGGAGAAGATATAAACAAATAAGTTACTGCTCACCTCCTACTTCCATATGCCAGTGGCCTTGATATCTAAGTTAATAAGTCTTGGCTTTAGAGCTACAGACCACCGACCGACGTGGATTCCTGCTGGCAGAGGCATATAACCTAATATGATGTGTTAACGGAATGTAAAACCGCATTTCATTTCCACATGTGATTTAAACAATCAATAGCATCTTCACATTTTTCACCTCTTAACGCTTAGGGTTGGAATCCCACGAAAAATGGTGGGTTGGTGGGAGGTATACAGTATTGGTTCTACCTAGGTGGTCTGCCTCCACCACTAAAATATCAACCATCATATATAGCCTAGAATGCGCTGAAAAAAACATAAAACCACCCAATTCAACCAACCAGTTTTCACATGCCCTATTATGTCCGTTCAGCTGTCCCTTCCTCATGTGATTTAAAAACCTCCCATCCATTATCCTACCCATTTAATTAACTGAGGGAGACATGACGATATGCATTTTAACCAGGACTCTTTCCACAAACAAAACTGATTAACCAGGCCCCTAACCACACACCCAACCATTTAACTGGGCCCCTAACCACACAACCTAGCCATTAACCATATCCCTAACCACACAACCAACCCATTAACCAGGCCCCTAACCACACAACCAACCCATTAACCATGCCTCTAATCACCAATTAACCGGGCCCCTAATCACACCACCAACCCTTTAACTAGGCCCCTAATCACACCACCAACCCATTAACCAGGCCTCTAATCACACAACCAATCCATTAACCATGCCTCTAATCACACTGCCAACCCATTAACCAGACCCTAACCACACAACTAACCCATTAACCATGCCTCTAATGACACAACCAACCAATTAACCGGGCCCCAAATCACACCACCAACCCTTTAACTAGGCCCCTAATCACACCACCAACCCATTAACCAGGCCTCTAATCACACAACCAATACATTAACCAGGCCTTTTATCACACCACCAACCCATTAACCATGCCCCTAACCACACAACCTACCCATTAACCATGCCCATAACCACACAACCAACCCATTAACCATGTTCATAACCACACAACCAACCCATTAACCAGGCCTCTAATCACACAACCAATCCATTAACCATGCCTCTAACCACACAACCTACCCATTAACCAGGCATCTAATCACACAACAACCAAACCATTAACCAGGCCTCTAATCACACAACCAAACCATTAACCAGGCCTCTAATCACACCACCAAACCATTAACCATGCCTCTAGGTCTCACACCTCAATTAATTTTCCCATTGGGTTACTGTTCAGCCTTTTCCAACATCTGAGCTTCAAAGCAGGGCAGCAGACATTGTTGTTGGTTTAATATCTTCCGTATAGCCAAGACCAGTAATTTAAAACAATAAAATACATAAGTTAGCCAGGTTGGGGTTTTTTCTCGCTCATGTTTTGTGAACCCTATGGAAAATACAAAATTGATACACTATCTAGCTGAATATGCGGTGCTTCGGTCAAACAATTCTGAAATTTGAATAAAACCTCATATCAACATGGGATTTTCTGTATCATCTGTCTCTCACACTGCAGATGTATGCTAAAGCAAAGAAAAACCTATTTTTCAAATTAAAAATTGCGTAAAGTTGAGAATTATTTTCTGTTTTCCTTTTGTCTTTAGGTCCGTGAGCTTTCAGGGGAGATAATAGAGGTGTGAGACCTGAAGAGAGTAAATATTTTTAGCAACATCATCCATAACATAACATTTAGTATTTTTAACCATGCCTTTAATCACACAACCAAACCATTAACCAGGCCTCTAAACACACCACAAACCCATTAACCAGGGGCCCGTTTTATGAAACATCTTACGATAATTTTGATCGTAAATCAAATTATTAAATGTATTGCTTCATGTTACGTTAAACAGATCAAACAATTTTCTGTAAAATGTCTTATACATATGTTGTTTATGCAATATATCCACACTTCATTGCTTGCTTCAAACACTTTTAAGGAAAATGGCTGAAGGTATTTTATTTTGACTTACGATCAAAATTATCGTAAGTTGTTTCATAAAACAGGGCCCAGGGCTCTAATCACACCACCAATCCATTTATAACCATGCCTATAATCACACAACCAATCCATTAACTATGCCTATAATCACACAACCAAGCCATTAACCATGCCTCTAATCACACAACCAAGCCATTAACCATGCCTCTAATCACACAACCAACCCATTAACCATGCCTCTAACCACACAACCAATCCATTAACCATGCCTCTAATCACACAACCAATCCATTAATCATACCACCAACCCATTAACCATGCCTCTAACTACACAACCAATCCATTAACCATGCCTCTAATCACACCACCAAACCATTAACCATGCCTCTAATCACAACCAATCCATTAACCATGCCTCTAATCACACAACCAATCCATTAATCAGGCCGCTAATCACACAACCAACCATTTAACCATGCCTCTAATCATACCACCAACCCATTAACCGTGCCTCTAATCACACCACCAACCCATTAACCATGCCTCTAACCACACAAACAATCCATTAATCATGCCCCTAATCACACAACCAATCCATTAACCATGCCTCTCATCACACAACCAATCCATTAACCATGCCCCTAATCACACAACCAGTCCATTAACCATGCCTCTAACCACACAACCTACCCATTAACCAGGCCTCTAATCACACCACCAACCCATTAACCATGCCTCTAATCACACAACCAACCCATTAACCAAGCCTCTAATCACACCACCAACCCATTAACCAGGCCCCTTGCCACACAACCAACCCATTAACTGTGCCTGTAATCACACCACCAACCCATTAACCATGCCCCTAATCACACCACCAACCCATTAACCAGGCCTCTAATCACATGACCAATCCATTAACTAGGCCCCTAACCACACAACCAATCCATTAACCATGCCTCTAATCACACCACCAAACCATTAACCATGCCTCTAATCACAACCAATCCATTAACCATGCCTCTAATCACACAACCAATCCATTAATCAGGCCGCTAATCACACAACCAACCATTTAACCATGCCTCTAATCATACCACCAACCCATTAACCGTGCCTCTAATCACACCACCAACCCATTAACCATGCCTCTAACCACACAAACAATCCATTAATCATGCCCCTAATCACACAACCAATCCATTAACCATGCCTCTCATCACACAACCAATCCATTAACCATGCCCCTAATCACACAACCAGTCCATTAACCATGCCTCTAACCACACAACCTACCCATTAACCAGGCCTCTAATCACACCACCAACCCATTAACCATGCCTCTAACCACACAAACAATCCATTAATCATGCCTCTAATCACACAACCAACCCTTTAACCATGCCTCTAATCACACCACTAACCCATTAATCAGGCCCCTAATCACAAAACCAACCCATTAACCATGCCTCTAATCACACAACCAATCCATTAACCATGCCTCTAACCACACAACCAATCCATTAACCATGCCTCTAATCACACCACCAATCCATTAACCATGCCTCTAATCACACCACCAATCCATTAACCATGCCTCTAATCACACTACCAACCCATTAACCATGCCTCTAACCACACAACCAATCCATTAACCATGCCTCTAATCACACAACCAACCCATTAACCATGCCTCTAATCACACAACCAATCCATTAACCATGCCTCTAACCACACAACCAATCTATTAACCATGCCTCTAATCACACAACCAACCCATTAACCATGCCTCTAATCACACAACCAATCCATTAACCATGCCTCTAACCACACAACCAACCCATTAACCATGCCTCTAATCACATCACCAACCCATTAACCATGCCTCTAATCACACAACCAATCCATTAACAAGGCCGCTAATCACACCACAAAACCATTAACCAGGCCTCTAATCACACCACAAACCCATTAATCAGGCCCCTAATCACACCACCAACCCATTAACCAGGCCACTAATTACACCACCAACCCATTAACCAGGCCTCTAATCATACCACAAACCCTTTAACAAGGCCTCTTATCACACAACCAAACCATTAACCAGGCCTCTCATCACACCACTAACACATTAACCAGGCCTCTAATCACACCACCAATCCATTAACCATGCCTCTAACCACACAACCAATACATTACCCATGCCTTTATTCACACAACCAAACCATTAACCATGCCTCTAATCACACCACAAACCCATTTACCAGGCCTCTAATCACACCACCAATCCATTTACCATGCCTTTAATCACACAGCCAATCTATTAACCATGCCTCTAATCACCCAACCAAACCATTAATCACACCACAAACTCATTAACCAGGCCACTAATCACACCACCAACCCATTAACCAGGCCTCTAATCACACAACCAAACCATTAACCAGGCCTCTTATCACACCACAACCCCATTAACCAGGCCTCTAATCACACCACCAATCCATTAACCATGCCTCTAATCACACAACCAAACCATTAACCAGGCCTCTAATCACATCACAAACCCATTAACCAGGCCTCTAATCACACAACCAAACCATTAACCAGGCCTCTAATCACAACCAAACCATTAATCACACCACAAACTCATTAACCAGGCCACTAATCACACCACCAACCCATTAGCCAGGCCTCTAATCACACAACCAAACCATTAACCAGGCCTCTAATCACACCACAAACCCATTAACCATGCCTCTAACCACACAACCAATCCATTAAACATGCCTCTAACCACACAACCAATCCATTAACCGTGCCTCTAACCACACAACCAATCCATTAACCGTGCCCCTAATCACACAACTAATCCATTAACCATGCCTCTAATCACACAACTAATCCATTAACCATGCCTCTAATCACACCACAAACCCATTAACCATGCCTCTAACCACACAACCAATCCATTAACCGTGCCCCTAATCACACAACCAATCCATTCACCATGCCTCTAATCACACAACTAATCCATTAACCATGCCTCTAATCACACCACAAACCCATTAACCATGCCTCTAACCACACAACCAAACCATTAACCAGGCCTCTCATCACACCACTAACACATTAACCAGGCCTCTAATCACACCACCAATCCATTAACCATGCCTCTAACCACACAACCAATACATTACCCATGCCTTTATTCACACAACCAAACCATTAACCAGGCCTCTAATCACACCACAAACCCATTAACCATGCCTCTAACCACACAACCAATCCATTAAACATGCCTCTAACCACACAACCAATCCATTAACCGTGCCCCTAATCACACAACCAATCCATTCACCATGCCTCTAATCACACAACTAATCCATTAACCATGCCTCTAATCACACAACCAAACCATTAACCATGCCTCTAATCACACGCAAAACACCTCTAATCACACCAAAACCCATTAACCATGCCTCCAACCACACATCCAATCCATTAACCATGCCTCTAATCACACAACCAAACCATTAACCAGGCCGCTAATCACTCCACCAACCCATTAACCATGCCTCTAATCACACAACCAATCCATTAACCATGCCTCTAATCACACCACCAACCCATTAACCATGCCTCTAACCACACAACCAATCCATTAACCATGCCCCTAATCACACAACCAATCCATTAATCATGCCTCTAATCACACAACCAATACATTAACCATGCCTCTAATTACACAACCTTCCCATTAACCATGCCTCTAATCACACAACCTGCCCATTAACCATGCCTCTCATCACATCACAAACCCATTAACCATGCCTCTAATCACACCACCAACCCATTAACCAGGCCTCTAATCACACAACCAAACCATTAACCAGGCCTCTTATCACACCACAAACCCATTAACCAGGCCTCTAATCACACAACCAATCCATTAACCAGGCCTCTAACCACACAACCAATCCATTAACCATGCCCCTAATCACACAACCAATCCATTAACCATGCCTCTAATCACACAACCAATACATTAACCATGCCTCTAATTACACAGCCAATCCATTAACCATGCCTCTAATAACACAACCTGCCCATTAACCATGCCTCTAATCACACAATCTGCCCATTAACCAGGCCTCTAATCACACCACCAATCCATTAACCATGCTTCTAACCACACAACCAATCCATTAATCATGCTCCTAATCACACAACCAATCCATTAACCATGCCTCTCATCACACAACCAATCCATTAACCATGCCCCTAATCACACAACCAGTCCATTAACCATGCCCCTAATCACACAACCAATCCATTAACCATGCCTCTAATCACACAACCAATACATTAACCATGCCTCTAATTACACAGCCAATCCATTAACCATGCCTCTAATAACACAACCTGCCCATTAACCATGCCTCTAATCACACAATCTGCCCATTAACCAGGCCTCTAATCACACCACCAATCCATTAACCATGCTTCTAACCACACAACCAATCCATTAATCATGCTCCTAATCACACAACCAATCCATTAACCATGCCTCTCATCACACAACCAATCCATTAACCATGCCCCTAATCACACAACCAGTCCATTAACCATGCCTCTAACCACACAACCTACCCATTAACCAGGCCTTGAATCACACAACCAACCCTTTAACCTGGCCTCTAATCACACCAGCAACCCATTAACCATGCCTCTAAGCACACAACCAATCCATTAACCATGCCTCTAATCACACAACCAATCCATTAACCATGCCTCTAATTACACAACCTGCCCATTAGCCATGCCTCTAATCACACAACCTGCCCGTTAACCAGGCCCCTAATCACACCACCAATCCATTAACCATGCCTCTAATCACACAACCAATCCATTAACCATGCCTCTAATCACACCACCAACCCATTAACCATGCCTCTAACAACACAATTAATCCATTAACCATGCCTCTAATCACACCACCAACCCATTAACCATGCCTCTAACAACCAAACCAATCCATTAACCATGCCTCTAACCACACAACCAATCCATTAACCATGCCCCTAATCACACAACCAATCCATTAAACATGCCCCTAATCACACAACCAATCCATTAACCATGCCTCTAACCACACAATCTACCCATTAACCAGGCCTCTAATCACACAACCAACCCTTTAACCGGGCCTCTAATCACACCACCAACCCATTAACCATGCCTCTAATCACACAACCAACCCATTAACCATGCCTCTAATCACACCACCAAACCATTAACCATGCCTCTAATCACACCACCAAACCATTAACCATGCCTCTAATCACACAACCAATCCATTAACCATGCCCCTAATCACACAACCAATCCATTAAACATGCCCCTAATCACACAACCAATCCATTAACCATGCCTCTAACCACACAATCTACCCATTAACCAGGCCTCTAATCACACAACCAACCCTTTAACCGGGCCTCTAATCACACAACCAACCCATTAACCAAGCCTCTAATCACACCACCAACCCATTAACCATGCCTCTAAGCACACAACCAACCCATTAACCAGGCCTCTAATCACACCACCAACCCATTAACCATGCCTCTAATCACACAACCAACCCATTAACCAAGCCTCTAATCACACCACCAACCCATTAACCAGGCCCCTTGCCACACAACCAACCCATTAACTGTGCCTGTAATCACACCACCAACCCATTAACCATGCCCCTAATCACACCACCAACCCATTAACCAGGCCTCTAATCACATGACCAATCCATTAACTAGGCCCCTAACCACACAACCAACCCATTAACCACACCTCTAATCACACCACCATCCCATTAACCATGCCTCTAATCACACCACCAACCCATTAACCATGCCTCTAATCACACCACCAACCCATTAACCATGCCTCTAATCACACCACCAACCCATTAACCATGCCTCTAATCACACCACCAACCCATTAACCATGCCTCTAATCACACCACCAACCCATTAACCATGCCTCTAATCACACCACCAACCCATTAACCATGCCTCTAACCACACAATCTACCCATTAACCAGGCCTCTAATCACACAACCAACCCTTTAACCGGGCCTCTAATCACACCACCAACCCATTAACCATGCCTCTAATCACACCACCAACCCATTAACCAAGCCTCTAATCACACCACCAACCCATTAACCAGGCCCCTTGCCACACAACCAACCCATTAACTGTGCCTGTAATCACACCACCAACCCATTAACCATGCCCCTAATCACACCACTAACCCATTAACCAGGCCTCTAATCACATGACCAATCCATTAACTAGGCCCCTAACCACACAACCAACCCATTAACCACACCTCTAATCACACCACCAACCCATTAACCATGCCTCTAATCACACCACCAACCCATTAACCATGCCTCTAATCACACCATCAACCCATTAACCATGCCTCTAATCACACCACCAACCCATTAACCAAGCCTCTAATCACACCACCAACCCATTAACCATGCCTCTAATCACACCACCAACCCATTAACCAAGCCTCTAATCACACCACCAACCCATTAACCATGCCTCTAATCACACCACCAACCCATTAACCATGCCTCTAATCACACCACCAACCCATTAACCAAACCTCTAATCACACCACCAACCCATTAACCATGCCTCTAATCACACCACCAACCCATTTATACCATTTAACCATACCTACTCTCCTTCCTGTGGTCACTGTTGTCTTTGAGTCGTACAACTCACATTAATTTAAAATGTGTTGATATAACAGTGATGTCTTCCATCAGCCATTGACAATTTTCTTCGAACTGTTTTAAAACATCAGCTGTTCTAAGAATACCGTTCATATTTAGTATGAACCTTAGAACAGTGCGTGAAAGTACATTACTACATGCATTACAGCATATGTATATTTTCCTAATTTAGTGCCTTCGCTGTTGGAATTCTTACTAGACCAGTTTGAGAAAGACAACGCTGCATTCTCACATCTCGACCCGGAACAAGTGGACAACAACGGCGACTGCCTGTTCCATGTCGTCGCTAAAGCTAAATATAGCTCAAATGTCCTCAAAGTCACCGAAATACTTTGCAAGAGAAAACTCTCCGCCCATTTCTACAACAACGACGAAAAGCTGCCGATAAATTACATCACAAGAAAGAACGACCGAAGGTTACAGTTTATGCGATTGGCCGCCACAGTTGACGTGTCAAGACAGCCGAGTCGTGGACCCTCGTCACCGAGAAAGCGTGGTAAATCAAACTCACCTGACGAAGACTTGCATCAATTTTCACGCCCAGCGGAAACGGATGCCCATCAGAATGTTACAGAGGTTGTGAAAATTGTCTCTGTGAAAGAGACTAGAAAACGAAAAATAGAAGAGCTGATAAGACTCCTACCTGACAGTAAAACATCAATATTCAGGGTAGATCACTCCCCGAGCAAGAATGTTGCTCCCTTGAATGAAGATGTCAGAGTTGTTGCCCCTGACAATTTGCTGCAGAAGAATATGAAGGGATCGCAGAAATCTGAAGAAGTAGATGTCAGCACTGAAGCTCCTGCCTCAGAAATGGAAGTGGACGAGAAAACGATGAAGATGAAAAAGGAAGTTACTAGTGTTGAACTGAAAGAAAATGAAATTGAAATTGATAAGAAGATAGAAGAGGGATCTGCCGTTAATCTTGAAACTGAGGTTAAAAGTGTGGCTGTTGACGAACATTTGACTGAGGCAGTAATTGAGGAGGGGGTGGAGAGAAGAGAGCAGCCAATGGATGAAAACATTGTAGAGGATAGAGAGATGGAAGAAGTGGAGGAAGAGAGTGAAAGCGATGAAGAAGAAACTGAGGAAGAAGCATATGATTTGGATGTCGAGGTGCAAATATATTTCTTTTTGTTAAAATGTGACTAATTTGCTATTAATATACATGTATTATCAACAAATAAAAACAAAATTGGGTCACATGTGACGTTACTTGATCAGAGGTGACCGTATTTGGTAAGTTGCTCCAATCACAATACCAAAACGTATTGCTTTCTATCCATAGTTAACAAAACTACACCTGTCAGAACATCACATGTAAACTCTTATTCTTAGAATTTGCAAAATCTTAATGATAAGGATTACCTCTAGAAGAATCAATTTCAAGGGGAACGTGAAAAATGACTGTCCAAATAATGGCAGAATTACGCTACAAACCCATTTATCAAAACTATATAGCTGTTCAGGTCATATAGTAATGTATATGTGGCGATTAAAAGTTTCACAGGTTCTTAAAATACCTGTGATTGAATATGCTTAAAATGAATTATGAGTCGATAACTCCAGTTCAGGGGTTCGGGCTGGCTGGCTGAAGCCATTTATATTGAGTCTATAGAGTTTGCATTCTCAAAATAAGTCAGTTATACCTCATTGTCAGTGGGTTTAGAAACAGTGTACCTATTTTGTACAATTTGGCTGATGTTGGCAGGATAGTGATTTTAATAACCGTCCCTTGCAGGTATTTGACAATCTGGAGTGGGAGGTAGAATGCACGGCAGAGGTGTGGAAGACTCTGCGTGACAAGCATGTGATACCGGAGCTGAAGCGGCGTATTGTGAAGAAAGTGCAGCTCCTGGCCAGTGGAGACTGGCAACCACACTTGTGCAAGAAACTGAAGAACGTGTCTCCATCTCTCCACTTGTTTGAGGCAAAGTTCAGTAAAGGTAAGACAACTGAGGGAATGCAGGGCTCATATACAGCTCATGAACACATTAGGAATCCCAGTTCGCTGCCCTACTCTTACAGTCATATAGATTCTACACCATGTTGTTCCTGGACAGGAATATGACCACTGTTTCTCCAGGCAGAGGGGTAAAATCCGCCAGGATTCATGTTCATTTTATAATTTTTGCCATTAAAGTTCATCATCCCTGTATTGTTTCATGTTCTACTTGAGTGGTGGCAGAAAACAGTGATCGTGGCTCCTGCAAAAAATGGAGTATTTACAATAGAATTTCAACAACGCTGTAGTTCTGCAGGTGAGAAGGTTCTAGGCCCATTCTGCATGTTTTTATCTAGATGTAAATGGAGAGTGGGCCTGGAATGTTCATTCCTGTTGGCGCCATATTGTTGGTGTGCTGTAAAACCCCAATTCAGTTCAACTTAAATAGATTCTCTAAGGCTAAGGGAGGTGTCTTGCCATGTGACTCAGACCCCTGATATCTGATTTCCGAGTCTAACATGCTTTTCATTTGAGCAATATCCACCACTTAATTCCTTCTCCCCTATCTGTATGGAGTATTTCGTGTCTCTTACCCAGGGTAAGTAAGATTTGTGTGTATTGTTGATATTTATGTACCAAAATGAACGCAGAATGAGCGCAAAACGAACGCAGAATGAACGTTGCATGATCTATATTTTAAAAATGCATTTCGTTCGTTTCGTTCGTTTTTAGCGTTCAGCGTATTAAAAAACGAACGATGAATGCATTTTTTAAAACGCTAAACACTGAAAACGAACGAAACGAACGCAATGAAACGAAAGCAAATGCATTTCGCTATTTCGGATATCTTTCGATATTATCCTTTTGAGTACCGTATTTGTCGGCGTATAGCGCGCACCCCGACTTTGGGCCTGAAATCCTTGGAAAAAAACTTTTATTTATGTATTGTAGTGAAAACCGCGCATTAAAAACATGTGTTTTACTATTTCAGGACAGCAGAGCGCCATTTTGAAGCATTGACCAAAGAGGAAATGTAAAACGAATTTTGATTTGCTAAAACGAAGCTGCATGTTAGACTGTTTTTTTACTCAAGTGTAAATAAACTTGTACTGTTGAGTGTACTTTTGTTGTTTATTCAAGTTTCAATAAAATAAAAAACCCACGCCCGTGTTCAACTTTTATTACGATCATATTATATTTACTATTTTGGATTGACAATTAAAACAGATTATTCTTTCGAATAAATATGTGCTGGCCCTGAAAAGGACCGTTTTGTTCTGCTAACCCTTAAAGTTTTATATATGTTTGCTTAGAAAACAAATTCGAAGCGAGGTTCAGTCTCGTAATCATCAACACTACAAACAGAAGTAACTAACTATAGTAGGCTAATACTATGTATCTAAATTTGTAGCATGAAACATAAAGCCTAAACCGGAAACGAAATGAAACGTATGTAGTACGTATGTAGTACGTTTCTATATAAACTCAGTGAATAATTTCGAAAATCCGTTATCACTAACAATGTTCTAAGTAAAATTCAAGAAGTTTCAATGTAAATGTTGCTCTCAGAGTTTTATATGTGCATTAGATAACTAAACTAATGCGTAACTTTTCTTTTATTAGATGTAAGAATCTTTTATTAGACAAATCTTATCAAAAACGAAAATAATTGTGTAGTAGGGATATTCCCGAAACTGTACACTCGCCTCTGGATAAAAATAGATTCTAAAAAAAGACTTTTGTGATTTGGACAAAAAAAAAACTTCAAGCAGTCTAAGCTGTTTGCACCCTGATAATAATCGGAGAGCAAACGTATAGAGTATAAGACTGCTGTAAACCTAAACCCCAAACACTAAACCCTACTCTTAGATATTTAAAGTTCCCTAGTTAAAAACAGAAGTAAAAATTAAAATCACACCAGTAGACCGGTAGACAAAAGACGTCTATCCCGGTCGAGTGTCACATGTTTGTTTAATAATTAGTGATCATTGTTATCATTGTTAACAAAAACCAAACACTTCACACTTAACACGTTTTACCAATCAAATGAACTCTTGAACCCATTTAGGAATAATCATGATTCTACGTTGTCGAAATTCAGAAATCAACTTTAACAAATAAGTAAGTGGGGTCGTTGTTTATTAGAAATAATTATTATACATACAATTCTATTGTATTCTATTAATAAAATATGCACTAACTCAGTCTGCGCGTTCGGAAAATCCCAGCCTCGTTTTCATTTCAAAATGCCGATTGATGTAAACAATTGTATTTTTCAACATTTCAATGGTATTTTCTCAACAATAATCAACATAAAACATGGTAAAGTTTGATTTTATTATTTTTATTGATAATAAGCATATAGCATACAACGCATTTTATTGAAACAATAGAAACAAGCCAACTTTTGTTCGATTCAATCTCTGTAGTAAACGGCCGGTCTTGCGACTTTTTGAAAACCACAAAACTTCTCGTCTTGGCTGAAAAAAAAGAAGTAAATCATTACTTGTTGCTTAAACCGCGCACCCCAACTTCAGCCACAGAATCTGGGGTAAAAAAGTGCGCGCTATACCCCGACAAATACGGTACATAACTGAAGTCTCGATTTAAACGAAGTGCGTTTTGCAGTATTTTAATATAAATAAATACACTGTAAATGGTGTTTTTTAAGCACGACTACACACTTTCATTTTTAGCTCTACTGATCAGAGATCAGCAGAGCTTATGCCGAGGTGCGGCGTCCGTCGTCCGTCCGTCCGTTAACTTTTATTTGTAGCGACTACTCCTCTGAAACTACTGGATGGATATTCATAAAACTTTACAGAAATGTTGCCCATGAAGTCTAGTTGATCCTAGCAAAAATTCATGTTGATGTGAAATCCAAGATGGCTGCCAAAGCTAAAAATAGATTTTTTAAATTCAAGTTTGTAGCGACTACTTCTTGAAAACTATAAGTGATATTGATATGGGACTTTTTCTAAAATGATCAGCATGACATGATGTTGGTCCTTGTCGAAAATCGTTTTGATTTGACGTTAAACATGGCTGCCAGCGGCCATCTTTGTTTACATAGTTATATAATGAAAACTTGTAGCGACTACTCCTCTGAAACTACTTGACGGATTTTCATGAAACTTCACAGGAATGTTGCTCTTGATGTCTAAATGATCCTAGCAAAATTTCAGGTCGGCCGGAAATTTAAGATGGCCGCCACGGCTAAAAATAAAATTTCAAAATACAAGTTTGTAGCGACTACTTCTTGAAAACTATAAGTGATATATATATGGGACTTTTTCTAAAATGATCAGCATGACATGATGTTGGTCCAAAAATCGTTTTGATTCGACGTTAAACGTGGCTGCCAGCGGCCATCTTTGTTTACATAGAGTTATATAGTAAAAACTTGTAGCGACTACTCCTCTGAAACTACTTGGCAGATTTTCATGAAACTTTACAGGAATGTTGCTCTTAATGTCTTATTGATCCTAGCAAAATTTCAGATCGGCCAGAAATTCAAGATGGCTGCCACAGTTAAAAATAATTTTTTAAAAAATAAGTTTGTAGCGACTACTTCTTGAAAACTATAAGTGATATTGATATGGGACTTTTTCTAAAATGATCAGCATGACATGATGGTTATCCGAGTCGAACATTATTTTGATTCGACATTTAACATGGCTGCCAGTGGCCATCTTTGTTTACATAGAGTTATATAATGAAAACTTGTAGCGACTACTCCTCTGAAACTACTTGACGGATTTTCATGAAACTTCACAGAAATGTTGCTCTTGATGTCTAATTGATCCTTGCAAAATTTCAGGTCGGCCGGAAATTCAAGATGGCCGCCATGGCTAAAAATAGATTTTCAAAATACAAGTTTGTAGCGACTACTTCTTGAAAACTATATGTGATATTGGTATGGGACTTTTTCTAAAATGATCAGCATGACATGATGGTTATTCAAGTCGAACATTATTTTGATTCGACGTTAAACATGGCTGCCAGTGGCCATGTTTGTTTACATAGAGTTATATAATGAAAACTTGTAGCGACTACTCCTCTGAAACTACTTGACGGATTTTCATAAAACTTCACAGGAATGTTGCTCTTGATGTCTAATTGATCCTAGCAAAATTTCAGGTCGGCTGGAAATTCAAGATGGCCGCCATGGCTAAAAATAGATTTTCAAAATACAACTTTGTAGCGACTACTTCTTGAAAACTATAAGTGATATTGATATGGGACTTTTTCTAAAATGATCAGCATGACATGATGGTTATTCAAGTCAAACATTATTTTGATTCGACGTTAAACATGGCTGCCAGTGGCCATGTTTGTTTACATAGAGTTATATAATGAAAACTTGTAGCGACTACTCCTCTGAAACTACTTGACGGATTTTCATAAAACTTCACAGGAATGTTGCTCTTGATGTCTAATTGATCCTAGCAAAATTTCAGGTCGGCCGGAAACTCAAGATGGCCACCACGGCTAAAAATAGATTTTCAAAAAACCAGTTTGTAGCGACTACTTCCTGAAATCAAAATCAATCAGTAGAGCTTCAAGGTCATTGACCTCTTGTTACTGATTTAAAATAGATGTATTTATTATGTAGCACAAACTTTATATCATTTCATTATAAACTGAAATAATGTTGGAAAAATCAGACGGCATATTTTCACATAGTGTCATATATGTTAAATTTTTGATGAAAATGACAAAAACCCGGAAGAAAACAGAATAATCATCAATGTGCACCACCAAATAATGTCAACCAAAGGACACATTCTTCAATATGATCACAAACATTAGTCGCTGACTCATGGTAAGAATTGCATGACTGGATATCATGCGTAGTTTAAACGTCAGAAATGTTGCGATTGGTAAACGCTGAACGAACGAACGCAAATGCATTTTCTCCGTTTATGCCTTTAAACGCACATACTGTGTTGCGTTCGTTCCGTGCATTTAAATGAACGCATAGTTTCGTTTAAAAACGCTGAATGCATTAAAAAATGCATTCATAAAAGTGAAATGCAATCGGAATGCAAACGGAGCGCAAACGGAACGGAAACGAAACGCAAACGGAATTCATTTTTGGGGTACTTGGACGCAACTGGGTCTGTATATAAGATTCGTGCATCTTGTTGATACTTGTATACCCCTGAATGGAGGTATATAAGATTTGTGCATCTTGTTGATATTTGTATACCCCTGAATGGAGGTATATAAGATTTGTGTGTATTGTTGATATTTGTATACCCCTGAATGGAGGTATATTAGATTTGTGTGTCTTGTTGATATTTGTATACCCCTGAATGGAGGTATATAAGATTCGTGTGTATTGTTGATATTTGTATACCCCTGAATGGAGGTATATAAGATTTTTGTGTCTTGTTGATATTTGTGTACCCCTGAATGGAGGTATATAAGATTTGTGCGTCTTGTTGATACCTGAATGGAGGTATATAAGATTTGTGCGTCTTGTTGATATTTGTATACCCCTGAATGGAGGTATATAAGATTTGTGTGTCTTGTTGATATTTGTATACCCCTGAATGGAGGTATATAAGATTCGTGAGTTTTGTTGATATTTGTATACCTTTGAATGGAGGTATATAAGATTCGTGCGTCTTGTTGATACCTGAATGGAGGTATATAAGATTCGTGTGTATTGTTGATATTTGTATACCCCCGAATGGAGGTATTTAAGATTCGTGTGTTTTGTTGATGTTGGTATACCCCTGAATGGAGGTATATAAGATTTGTGCGTCTTGTTGATACCTGAATGGAGGTATATAGATTTGTGTGTCTTGTTGATATTTTGTATACCCCTGAATGGAGGTATATAAGATTTGTGTGTCTTGTTGATATTTGTATACCCCTGAATGGAGTTATATAAGATTTGTGTGTATTGTTGATATTTGTATACCCCTGAATGGAGGTATATAAGATGTGTGTGTGTCTTGTTGGTAATTGTATACCCCTGAATGGATGTATATAATATTCGTGTGTATTGTTGATATTTGTATACCCCTGAATGGAGGTATATAATATTTGTGTGTATTGTTGATATTTGTATACCCCTGAATGGAGATATATAAGATTTGTGTGTCTTGTTGATATTTGAATACCTCTGAATGGAGATATATAAGATTTGTGTGTTTTGTTGATATTTGTATACCCCTGAATGGAGGTATATAAGATTCGTGCATCTTGTTGATATTTGATACCCCTGAATGGAGGTAT
This sequence comes from Cyrtodaria siliqua, assembly GCA_037043455.1. Classification (NCBI taxonomy): domain Eukaryota; kingdom Metazoa; phylum Mollusca; class Bivalvia; order Adapedonta; family Hiatellidae; genus Cyrtodaria; species Cyrtodaria siliqua. Next base: position 195,797 of record JAWPHD010001441.1, on the reverse strand, counting down.
ATAAGATTTGTGCTTCTTGTTGATACCTGAATAGAGGTATATAAGATTCGTGTGTATTGTTGATATTTGTATACCCCTGAATGGAGGTATATAAGATTTGTGCATCTTGTTGATATTTGTATACCCCTGAATGGAGGTATAAAGCTTCGTGTGTATTGTTGATATTTGTATACCCCTGAATGGAGGTATATAAGATTTGTGTGTATTGTTGATATTTGTATACCCCTGAATGGAGGTATATAAGATTCGTGTGTATTGTTGATATTTGTATACCCCTGAATGGAGGTATATAAGATTTGTGTGTATTGTTGATATTTGTATACCCCTGAATGGAGGTATATAAGATTTGTGCGTCTTGTTGATATTTGTATACCCCTGAATGGACTTCTATAAGATTCGTGCGTCTTGTTGATATTTCTATACCGCTGAATGGAGGTATATAAGATTCGTGCGTATTTTTGATATTTCTGTACCCCTGAATGGAGGTATATAAGATTCGTGCGTATTGTTGATATTTCTATACCTCTGAATGGAGGTATATAAGATTCGTGCGTATTGTTGATATTTGTATACCCCTGAATGAAGGTATATAATATTTTTGTGTCTTGTTGATATTTGTATACCCCTGAATGGAGGTATATAAGATTTGTGTGTATTGTTGATATTCCCTGAATGGAGGTATATAAGATTCGTGTGTATTGTTGATATTTGTATACCCCTGAATGGAGGTATGTAGTAATCGCATTGTCCGTCTGCCATTCTTTCATTTGTCCATCCGAAACAATCATGTCTCGGCGATTCCTTTGAAAGTGTGTAAGGGAATATCATGAAACTTCATAAAAATGTTGTAATAGCAATAAGAAATGTGTCGCGTGTAAAAACCAGGTGCTTACCTCAAGTTCACACTTAAGAGGTCAAAGGTCAGATGAACTTGGAGAACTTGGAGCATTTGCCACTGTGATATTATTTCAGGATCCCGCATTATCTGGGAGTTGGCTGTAGCATTTTCTCCTCGATGTAGCGAGACAGCAGAGCGCCGTCTGCAGCTGGAGGCAGGGGAGATAACCCAGCCTGTAAGAGGAGGCAGAATTTACTCCGAGATTATTCGTGTCTGGGAGATCGTATTGGACCATGACAAAATACACAGGTAGTTGGTGGGACATATACACAAATGTTAAGTCTGGTGTGCGATGAACTCTAGTAGCGACATACAGTACAGCTCACGCCAAACCCACACTTTACTCTTTCACGCCGAGTGAGGAATTTACAAATCGCGTTAATTACGCGGAGTTTCGACGATAAAACTATGCGGAGTCGAAAAAGCTTCTCGGCGAACTTACGCCACGATACTCCGTGTAGACAAACTCGGAGTTTGCCGAGTCGAAACTGCACAGGTAAAAGGTGCAACTTTTTCTAATTACAGTCATTTTAGTGCATAATTATTCAATAACTATCGAAGCAGAAGACTTTTGTTTTGTTTTGGAAAAGCGGGTGTGGGAAAATTTGAATGCCCGGATTATGTATACTGGGTCATGACAGTTATATGGCGGTTCCTATTACCGGCTTCGCGGCGACTGAACATGACATTCAATTAGTAATTATTATACTGGAAATTATAATTATGTTTTTAATTAGTCTTTCTTTGTAACAAATTTTACTATTCTGATGTTTATTATTACATCGATGGGTTCTTTAGTCAGAAATAATCAGAAAAAATTGTAAAGAATTCCGGGTCATCAACCCGTTATCAGTGGGTATTATGTCGGTATGAAAACTGTGACTTTCGGACAACAAAAAAGAACATAACTTGTGATTAAATGCATTAAAAGTTTGAAATACGTATTTGTTTCGAAATTTATTCATTGTATTTATCAGTCGTGTCAACTTTGCACAGAAAAGATGCACTCGGCGTCTCATTGTTTGAAAAGTCGTTGAAAAATTCAGATTTTTTCCCAAAAATAAATCACCACAGGTGTGCATGGCGTACTTTCGTCGAGTGAATTCGCCAAGTACAAACACTGACTCCGCGTAGATACGCACGGAACTCGATACGACCAAACTTGGCGAATCGAGTAAAGTGTGGGTTTCGCATGAGCTGTACTGTACTTTGCCATTCTATAACTGGAGTTACTATTATAAATTATTACCACAATTTTAAAGCATGCATTATGCAACTTAAGCTTAAAATGTTTTCATTTTCTATAAACTTTAGAAAATGTGCTCTTTTTGGATAGCTGTATTTAACTCATTGTCTTTCCCTATGTTGTACATAAATTATTTTGAATATTGCATCTTCTACATGTATTAATTCATATATTTACCTTATCCAAAGTCAGAAGTTTGTTTCTTTATTCATATTCTGCTGCGGGTTCAAATCCCACTTGGAGCTGGACTTGTAAGAGATAAAGTGTCGATTCTTTACGGATGGCGGGAGGTATACAGTACTGGTTCTACCCAAGAAAAGGTGGGTGGTCTGCCACCCCGACAAAACAAATTGACTATCATATATAGCCTAAAATGTGGTGAAAATGACATAAAAAAACATTCAACCAGCCAACCATTTTTCGTATTACATACACCTTACAATTTACAACACCCACTTTGTTACATATTCAGGTGTGTGGAGAAGATTAAGAAGTCTCACCTCCGTGGTGAGGATTGTATCATACAGAAGAAGCTACGAGGGATCAAATCTGACGGCATCCAGGTGCCCCTGGGAGCAGCCAAACGCTACCCCATGTTGTACGCGGAGGAGGATGTCACTGTCGACCAGGTCCAAGTGCAGCAACAGGTACGTAGAGTTGGTAATAAGTTCATTACCAGTATTACCAGATGGGACTACATCGTGTATTCCTTGTTATCTGAATATTTGTTTCCATACACTTAACAATTGATGGATCCTATTAAACCAGATTTTATTCACATGTGTGTCTATACACCAGGAAGAAAACTTGATTTTGAGGTTTCTGTGTCAAAGGTCAAGGTCTCAGTTCTTAAAAATAAATATTCCATGCAATGCTTACCGTTATTTTGGCTGGATCTCAAGCAAATTTTACATGTTTGACTAATCTTACGGTTCATATTGAATGTGAAGGTTAAAAGTTCAAGGTAGCAGTTGTTAAAGGGACTGGATGTGATATTGGAGAATTGTAGATGTTTATCCAAATAGGAACAAAGTCGACATATGTCACTAAATTTCATGATTGGTGCCCATGCACTCAGTTGGGTCTCGTTCCATTAAGTTTAAATATTAGTCACCACCCGTCCCGGGGGGACTATAGATTTGCACCCTGTCCTTCCGTCCATCCTTCCGAATGCTTGTCCAGGCCATATTTTCAATACTATAAGACTTCGAGATACCAAACATGGTATATAAATACATCTTGGGATAGCGGTGTGTCGCATACCAAAATAAGGTCATTGGGACCTTGACCTGTGACCTGTGTCATAGAAAATGCTTGTTCGGACCGTATTTCAATACTATAAGGCTTAGAGATACCAAACTTGGTATGTCAATACATTTTGGGATAGCGGTGTGTCGCGTACCAAAATAAGGTCATTGTCACCTTGACATTGACCTGTGACCTCTGTCTTAGAAAATGCTTGTCTGGACCAAATTTTCAATACTATAACACTTAGAGATACCAAACTTGGTATGTGAATACATCTTGGGATAGCGGTGTGTCATGTCCCAAAATAAGATCACTGTGACCTTGACCTGTGACCTCTGTCATAGAAAATGCTTGTCCGGACCGTATTTCAATACTATAACACTTAGAGATACCAAACTTGGTATGTGGATACATCTTATGATAACGGTGTGTCGCATACCAATTTAAGGTCATTTTGACCTTGACCTGTGACCTCTGTCATAGAAAATGCTTGGCTGGACCGTATTTTCAATACTATAACACTTAGAGATACCAAACTTGGTATGTGAATACATCTTGGGATAGCGGTGTGTCGCGTCCCAAAATAAGGTCACTGTGACCTTAACCTTGACCTCTGTCATAGAAAATGTTTGTCCGGCCGTATTTTCAATACTATAACACTTAGAGATAACAAACTTGGTATGTGAATACATCTTAGGATAGCGGTGTCGCGTACCAAAATAAGGTCATTGTGACCTTGACCTGTGACCTCTGTCATAAAAATGCATAGAAAATGCTTGTCCGGACCATATTTTCAATACTATAACACTTAGAAATACCAAACTTGGTATGTGGATACATCTTGGGATAGCGGTGTGTCGCGTACCAAAATTAGGTCACTGTGACCTTGACCTGTGACCTCTGTCATAGAAAATGCTTGGCTGGACCGTATTTTCAATACTATAACACTTAGAGATACCAAACTTGGTATGTGAATACATCTTGGGATAGCGATGTGTCACGTCCCAAAATAAGATCACTGTGACCTTGACCTGTGACCTCTGTCATAGAAAATGCTTGTCCGGACCGTATTTTCAATACTATAACACTGAGAGATACCAGACTTGGTATGTGGATACATCTTATGATAACGGTGTGTCGCATACCAATTTAAGGTCATTTTGACCTTGACCTGTGACCTCTGTTATAGAAAATGCTTGGCTGGACCATATTTTCAATACTATAACACTTAGAGATACCAAACTTGGTATGTGAATACATCTTGGGATAGCGGTGTGTCTCGTCCCAAAATAAGATCACTGTGACCTCTGTCATAGAAAATGCTTGTCCGGCCCGTATTTTCAATACTACAACACTTAGATATACCAAACTTGGTATGTGAATACATCTTGGGATAGCGGTGTGTCGCGTATCAAAATAAGGTCATTGTGACCAAAATAAGGTCATTGTGACCTTAACCTTCATCTTTGACCTCCATCATAGGAAATGTCTGGAAAATGCTTGTCTTGGCCGGTGGGGGACTATGGATTGCCGTGCAATTCTTGATGCTCTTGTTGTTTATGGCAAAGCATCAGGTCTCTCTGTCAAAGATCAAGGTCAGATGCAAAAATTAGAATTTCAGTAATTGTAATAGTTGCTGTTATCCGACCACATTGATTTTGGTTTACATGTTCGTCTACACTCCAGTATGATGCCTGATGATTTTGGTTTACATGTTTGTCTACACTCCAGTATGATGCCTGTTGCTTTTGGTTTACATGTTTGTCTACACTCCAGTATGATGCCTGTTGATTTTGGTTTACATGTTCGTCTACACTCTAGTATGATGCCTGTTGATTTTGGTTTAAATGTTCATCTACACTCCAGTATGATGCCTGTTGCTTTTGGTTTACATGTTTGTCTACACTCCAGTATGATGCCTGTTGATTTTGGTTTACATGTTCGTCTACACTCCAGTATGGTGCCTGTTGGTATTGGTTTGCATGTTCGTCTACACTCCAGTATGATGCCTGTTGATTTTGGTTTACATGTTCATCTACAATCCAGTATGAGGCCTGTTGATTTTGGTTTACATGTTTGTCTACACTCCAGTATGATGCCTGTTGATTTTGGTTTACATGTTTGTCTACACTCCAGTATGATGCCTGTTGATTTTGGTTTACATGTTTGTCTACACTCCAGTATGATGCCTGTTGATTTTGGTTTACATGTTTGTCTACACTCCAGAAAGATGCCTGTTGATTTTGGTTTACATGTTTGTCTACACTCCTGTATGATGCCTGTTGATTTTGGTTTACATGTTCGTCTTCACCAGTATGATGCCTGTTTATTTTGGTTTACATGTTTGTCTACACTCCAGTATGATGCCTGTTGATTTTGGTTTACATGTTTGTCTACACTCCAGTATGATGCCTGTTGATTTTGGTTTACATGTTTGTCTACACTCCAGTATGATGCCTGTTGATTTTGGTTTACATGTTTGTCTACACTCCAGTATGATGCCCGTGATTTTGGTTTACATGTTTGTCTACACTCCAGAAAGATGCCTGTTGATTTTGGTTTACATGTTTGTCTACACTCCAGTATGATGCCTGTTGATTTTGGTTTACATGTTCGTCTTCACCAGTATGATGCCTGTTTATTTTGGTTTACATGTTTGTCTACACTCCAGTATGATGCCTGATGATTTTGGTTTACATGTTTGTCTACACTCCAGTATGATGCCTGTTGATTTTGGTTTACATGTTTGTCTACACTCCAGTATGGTGCCTGTTGGTTATGGTTTGCATGTTCGTCTACACTCCAGTATGATGCCTGTTGATTTTGGTTTACATATGGGTCACCAATATTAGTAGTGGATGAGACAAAATTCCTTGGTCTTATTTTCGACCGTAAATTAACGTTTATACCACACCTTAAATACTTGAAGGCCAAATGCCTTAAAGCTCTTACTTAAAGTTGTTGCAAACACTAATTGGGGAGCAGATCGAAAAGTCCTCTTGCGACTTTACAGATCTCTTATTAGATCCAAGCTGGACTACGGCTCGATAGTATATGGATCGACTCGCAAGTCGTACTTGCAGATGCTCGACCCTATACATAATCAAGGATTACGACTCGCCTTAGGTGCCTTTCGTACATCACCAGCCGAAAGTCTATATGTTGAAGCTAATGAACCAAATTAACTCTTCAATACGCCATTAAATTAAAGTCTAACCCTTCAAACCCAACTTCTCGATAATGTTTTTAACCCTAGTTGTGAACCTCTTTTTGATCGAAAACCGAAGGCCATTCGACCATTTGGTCTTCGTATTAAACCAAAATTAAGAGACACTGAAATCAACCTAATTTGATTGCCAAGTACAAAGTACCACAAATTCCACCGTGGACTTTGGAAACTCCAACAATTATTTTTGATCTTTGTAATAATAACAAATCCAGTACAGACCCTACTGTCTTTCAAAGCAAATTTAATGAAATTAAATCGAAATACAGTGTCTTTCAACATATCTACACAGATGGCTCTAAAGATGGAGATAAGGTAGCTGCAGCTGCTGTTCACAAACACAGCATAAAGAGCCGCCTGCCTGACAAGGCCTCTATCTTTTCAGCTGAACTTAAGGCAATTGAACTTGCCTTAAATTATATTCAGGAATCTGATGATGACCATTTTGTGTAATCTTTTCTGATTCCCTTTCATCTCTTCAGGCACTGGGTAATATGAAACATGATATCCCAGTTGTGCTTCAACTTTTAGAAAAGTACAATTCTCTTATAATTGATAATGTTATTATTTTCTGCTGGCTTCCAAGCCATGTAGGAATACGTGGTAATGATAGAGCTGATAGTGCTGCTAAGGCAGCATTAGATTTACATTAGATTTACATATATCTAATACCAAATTACCTTATACTGATTTTTAGCTCTACTGATCAGAGATCAGCAGAGCTTATGCCGTGGTGCGGCGTCCGTCGTCCGTCTGTCCGTCTGGCCGTCTGTCCGTCTGGCCGTAAACTTTTATTTGTAGCGACTTCACAGCTGAAACTACTGGATGGATATTCATGAAACTTTACAGAAATGTTGCCCATAAAGTCTAGTTGATCCTAGCAAAAAATCATGTTGATGTGAAATCCAAGATGGCCGCCAAAGCTAAAAATAGAGTTTTAAAATACAAGTTTGTAGCGACTTCTTCTTGAAAACTATAAGTGATATTGATATGGGACTTTTTCTAAAATGATCAGCATGACATGATGTTGATCCTAGTCAAAAATCGTTTTGATTCAACGTTAAACATGGCTGCCAGCGGCCATCTTTGTTTACATAGAGTTATATAGTAAAAACTTGTAGCGACTACTTCTCTGAAACTACTTGGCGGATTGTCATGAAACTTTACAGGAATGTTGCTCTTGATGTCTAATTGATCCTAGAAAAATTTCAGGTCGGCCGGAAATTCAAGATGGCCGTCATAGCTAAAAATAGATTTTTAGCTCAACTGATCAGAGATCAGCGGAGCTTATGCCGTGGTGCGGCGTCCGTCGTCCGTCCGTCTGTCCGTCTGTCCGTCTGTCCGTCTGTCCGTCTGTCTGTCCGTAAACTTTTATTTGTAGCGACTTCACAGCTGAAACTACTGGATGGATATTCATGAAACTTTACAGAAATGTTGCCCATAAAGTCTAGTTGATCCTAGCAAAAATTCATGTTGATGTGAAATCCAAGATGGCCGCCAAAGCTAAAAATAGAGTTTTAAAAAACAAGTTTGTAGCGACTTCTTCTTGAAAACTATAAGTGATATTGATATGGGACTTTTTCTAAAATGATCAGCATGACATGATGTTGATCCTAGTCAAAAATCGTTTTGATTCAACGTTAAACATGGCTGCCAGCGGCCATTTTTGTTTACATAGAGTTATATAGTAAAAACTTGTAGCGACTACTCCTCTGAAACTACTTGGCGGATTGTCATGAAACTTTACAGGAATGTTGCTCTTGATGTCTTATTGATCCTATCAAAATTTCAGGTCGGCCGGAAATTCAAGATGGCCGTCACAGCTAAAAATAGATTTTTAAAAAATAAGTTTGTAGCGACTACTTCTTGAAAACTATAAGTGATATTGATATGGGACTTTTTCTAAAACGATCAGCATGACATGATGTAGATCCTTGTGGAAAATTATTTTGATTCGACGTTAAACATGGCTGCCAGTGGCCATCTTTGGTTACATAGAGTTATATAGTAAAAACTTGTAGCGACTACTCCTCTGAAACTACTTGACGGATGTTCATGAAACTTCACAGGAATGTTGCACTTGATGTCTAGTTGATCCTTGAAAAATTTCAGGTCGGCCGGAAATTCAAGATGGCCGCCACAGCTAAAAATAGATTTAAAATAAATAAGTTTGTAGCGACTACTTCTTCAAAACAATAAGAGATATTGATATGGGACTTTTTCTAAAATGATCAGTATGACATGATGTTGGTCCTTGTCGAAAATCGTTTTGATTTGACCTTAAACATGGCTGCTTTGTTTACATAGAGTTATATAATGAAAACTTGTAGCGACTACTTCTTTGAAACTACCTGACGGATTTTCATGAAACTTCACAGGAATGTTGCTCTTAATGTCTTATTGATCTTAGCAAAATTTCAGGTCGGCCGGAAATTCAAGATGGCCGCCACGGTTAAAAATAGATTTTCAAAAAACAAGTCTGTAGCGACTACTTCCTGAAATCAAAATCAATCAGTAGAGCTTCAAGGTCATTGACCTCTTGTTAAAAAATAAGTTTGTAGCGACTACTTCTTGAAAACTATAAGTGATATTGATATGGGACTTTTTCTAAAATGATCAGCATGACATGATGTAGATCCTTGTGGAAAATTATTTTGATTTGACGTTAAACATGGCTGCCAGTGGCCATCTTTGGTTACATAGAGTTATATAGTAAAAACTTGTAGCGACTACTCCTCTGAAACTACTTGACGGATGTTCATGAAACTTCACAGGAATGTTGCTCTTGATGTCTAGTTGATCCTAGAAAAATTTCAGGTCGGCCGGAAATTCAAGATGGCCGCCACAGCTAAAAATAGATTTAAAATAAATAAGTTTGTAACGACTACTTCTTCAAAACAATAAGAGATATTGATATGGAACTTTTTCTAAAATGATCAGTATGACATGATGTTGGTCCTTGTCGAAAATCGTTTTGATTTGACCTTAAACATGGCTGCTTTGTTTACATAGAGTTATATAATGAAAACTTGTAGCGACTACTTCTTTGAAACTACCTGACGGATTTTCATGAAACTTCACAGGAATGTTGCTCTTAATGTCTTATTGATCTTAGCAAAATTTCAGGTCGGCCGGAAATTCAAGATGGCCGCCACGGTTAAAAATAGATTTTCAAAAAACAAGTCTGTAGCGAATACTTCCTAAAATCAAAATCAATCAGTAGAGCTTCAAGGTCATTGACCTCTTGTTAAAAGTTGTATTTACACATATATTCGTAACTCTTGGCAAACGGCTTGGGATTTGTCAGTTTACAACAAACTCCATCCAATTAAACCGTTACTCGGAGAATGGCGTTCTTCTAGTAGACCCATTCGTCGAGAAGAAGTTGTCCTAGCCCGGTGCAGGATAGGGCATACACGTTATACTCATTCATATTTATTACAAGGTGAGCAATTACCACAATGTATACCCTGCTTTGCACCGTTAACGGTCAAACACATCTTATTGGAATGTGTAGACTTTGATCCTATGCGTCAAAGGTACTACAATGTTAATACTATGAAAGAGTTATTTGATACTGTAGATTTTAGTCTAGTTTTAGATTTCCTAAAAGAGATTAGACTATATAAATCATTATAATGTGTTTTTATATATATTTACTTGTTGATTTACATACATAGTTTATATAACTCCTTATCATCCCTTATTTTTTAATAGTTTTATCTTTATATATTTACATTCATTTTTAATTAATACTTCATTTCTTCATTTTTCATTCATTTTTGCGCACAATATGACCTATTTATGTGTCGACGTGCCGTAAAACACCATTCATTCATTCATTCTTTGGTTTACATGTTTGTCTACACTCCAGAAAGATGCCTGTTGATTTTGGTTTACATGTTCGTCTACTCCAGTATGATGCCTGTTTATTTTGGTTTACATGTTTGTCTACACTCCAGTATGATGCCTGTTGATTTTGGTTTACATGTTCATCTACACTCCAGTATGATGCCTGTTGATTTTGGTTTACATGTTTGTCTACACTCCAGTATGATGCCTGTTGATTTTGGTTTACATGTTCGTCTACTCCAGTATGATGCCTGTTTATTTTGGTTTACATGTTTGTCTACACTCCAGTATGATGCCTGTTGATTTTGGTTTACATGTTCGTCTACTCCAGTATGATGCCTGTTGATTTTGGTTTACATGTTTGTCTACACTCCAGTATGATGCCTGTTGATTTTGGATTACATGTTTGTCTACACTCCAGTATGATGCCTGTTTATTTTGGTTTACATGTTTGTCTACACTCCAGTATGATGCCTGTTGATTTTGGTTTACATGTTTGTCTACACTCCAGAAAGATGCCTGTTGATTTTGGTTTACATGTTTGTCTACACTCCAGTATGATGCCTGATGATTTTGGTTTACATGTTTGTCTACACTCCAGTATGATGCCTGATGATTTTGGTTTACATGTTTGTCTACACTCCAGTATGATGCCTGTTGCTTTTGGTTTACATGTTTGTCTACACTCCAGTATGATGCCTGTTGATTTTGGTTTACATGTTTGTCTACACTCCAGTATGATGCCTGTTGCTTTTGGTTTACATGTTTGTCTACACTCCAGTATGATGCCTGATGATTTTGGTTTACATGTTTGTCTACACTCCAGTATGATGCCTGATGATTTTGGTTTACATGTTTGTCTACACTCCAGTATGATGCCTGTTGCTTTTGGTTTACATGTTTGTCTACACTCCAGTATGATGCCTGTTGATTTTGGTTTACATGTTCGTCTACACTCTAGTATGATGCCTGTTGATTTTGGTTTAAATGTTCATCTACACTCCAGTATGATGCCTGTTGCTTTTGGTTTACATGTTTGTCTACACTCCAGTATGATGCCTGTTGATTTTGGTTTACATGTTCATCTACACTCCAGTATGATGCCTGTTGATTTTGGTTTACATGTTCATCTACACTCCAGTTTGATGCCTGTTGATTTTGGTTTACATGTTCGTCTACACTCCAGTATGATGCCTGTTGATTTTGGTTTACATGTTCGTCTTCACTCCAGTATGGTGCCTGTTGGTTTTGGGTTACATGTTCATCTACACTCCAGTATGATGCCTGTTGATTTTGGTTTACATGTTTGTCTACACTCCAGTATGATGCCTGTTGATTTTGGTTTACATGTTCATCTACACTCCAGTTTGATGCCTGTTGATTTTGGTTTACATGTTCGTCTACACTCCAGTATGATGCCTGTTGATTTTGGTTTACATGTTCGTCTTCACTCCAGTATGGTGCCTGTTGGTTTTGGGTTACATATTCATCTACACTCCAGTATGATGCCTGTTGATTTTGGTTTACATGTTTGTCTACTCTACAGTCAGATGACTGTTGATTTTGCAGTAACCTGTCTAATAGGTTGATATGTTGTGTAATATCGGACCCCGGTGGGGGAAGAAGGGCGGGAGCGACTATAGGTTTGCACCCTGTCCATCCGTCCGTCGAAATGCTTGTCCGGGTCATATTTTCAATACTATAAGACATTGAGATACCAAACTTGGTATGTGGATACATCTTGGGATAGCGGTGTGTCGCGTACCAAAAAAAGGTCACCTTGACCTGTGACCTCTGTCATAGAAAATGCTTGTCCGGACCGTATTTTCATTACTATAACACTTGGAGATACCAAACTTGATATTTGAATACATCTTGGGAGAGCGGTGTGTCCCATACCAAAATAAGGTCACAGTGACCTTGACCTGTGACCTCTGTCATAGAAAATGTTCCGAAAATGCTTGTCCGGGTCATATTTTCAATACTATAAGACTTTGAGATAGCAAACTTGGTATGTGGATACATCTTGGGATAGTGGTGTGTCGCGTACCAAAATAAGGTCACTGTGACCTTGACCTGTGACCTCTGTCATAGAAAATGCTTATCAGGACCGTATTGTCAATACTATAACACTTAGAGATACCAAACTTGGTATGTGAATACATGTTGGGATAACGGTGTGTCGCGTACCAAAATAAGGTCATTGTGACCTTGACCTGTGACCTCTGGCATAGAAAATGCTTGTCCGGACCGTATTTTCAATACCATAACACTAAGGGATACCAAACTTGGGATGTGGATACAGCGGTGTGTCACGTACCAAAATAAGGTCACTATGACCTTTACCTTGACCTGTGACCTCTGTCATAGAAAATGCTTGTCCGGACCGTATTTCAATTCTATAACACTTAGAGATGCCAAACTTGGTATGTGAATACATCTTGGGATAGCGATGTGTCTCATATCAAAATAAAGTCATTGTGACCTTGACCTGTGACCTCTGTCATAGAAAATGCTTGTCCGGACCGTATTTTCAATACTATAACACTTAGAGATACCAAACTTGGTATGTTGATACATCTTGGGATAGCGGTGTGTCGTGTACCAAAATAAGGTCATTGTGACCTTGACCTGTGACCTCTGTCATAGAAATTGCCTGTCTGGACCGTATTTCAATACTATAACACTAGAGATGCCAAACTTGGTATGTGAATACATCTTGGGATAGCGATGTGTCTCATACCAAAATAAAGTCATTGTGACCTTGACCTGTGACCTCTGTCATAGAAAATGCTTGTCCGGACCGTATTTTCAATACTATAACACTTAGAGATACCAAACTTGGTATGTTGATACATCTTGGGATAGCGGTGTGTCGCATACCACAGTAAGGTCTTGTGACCTTGACCTTGATCTATGACCATCACAGAAAATGTCTGGAAAATGTTTGTCTGGGCCGGTGGGGGACTATGGATTGCCCTGCAATTCTGGATGCTCTTGTTTATAGAAGATATAATTCTGCAGAATGATGTAACCTTCTAAAGTGAATTGTCATTGCCATCTCGCTTTCGCCAAGGTCGCACTCGGAAGTAAAAGGTCAACAGTTGGGTGTTTTTCTTCGTAGTTTTTTAATCAGTTGAGAGATTTTGATGATAATTTGCTGAAGGATTAATGTTGACACAGTAAGTCCTCCCTCCACATACTCCACATTGAACCGCAGACATGAGTGTCAAGATACTGCATAAGAAACCGTCTTCTCTCACCATTGCGGGTTGATTCAGATATATAGCGAGAGGTATAAAGTTCTAGCCAGGAATAAATTGGGTGGTCTGCCTCCACCACTTAAAATCGACCATCATACAAAGCCTAAAAAGAGCTGAAAAGTTACATTTAAACACTAAACAAACAAGCAAATCCCCACTGAACCCCTTAAAGAAAGGTTTTAGCTGGATTGCATAGCAAATCCATGCCTATGGTTTCGCAAATCCATGCCTATAGTTTCGCAAATCCAGGCCTATATTTTCACGATTTCCGTCCATCCGTCCGTCCGTCTACGAGTTTTGACATTTTCATAAAACTTTTTTTGTTTCCTCATTTCTCAAAAACGAAATGTTGGAAAGCTTTGAAACGTCGCACACATGTTCATTATCATTAAATAATGTTTTATGACAAGAACCACAACTCTGGCATGTATTTTATCTTAATTATCCCCCCTTTTTACTTAGATTTTTCAGTTAAAATGTTGAATTCGCAATTCGACGTTCGCACCACTGTTGGTGCTTCACTTGTTTTTTGATGTGTTTAATGTGTTGATGATGTGTGTAATGTGTTGATGATGTGTGTAATGGAATGATGTTTTATTTCAGGAGATGCAGCGTTACTTCCCACCTGCCAGCGCGAATGACACGGAGTATCACATCCTCAAGTTCTACTCGTTCTCCACGGCCCTGGTGAGTCACGTGCTGCAGAACATCGAGACCAAGGTCGACTTCCCGTTCAGGGTTACAGACCTCGAGCACGCCATCATCAACTTGAGGTCCAAGGCTCCAATATTGCTTCTGGGTCGGAGTGGCACGGGTAAGCTGTGTCTAGTAACTTGGTATTCCGTATTGACATTGGTACTGTTATTAAACGCCTAATGTTGCTGTACTGCATCGCAGTTCATAACGTATTCTGATGCAACTAGCAGAACACCCGACTTCTTGTCTGAAAAAAGAGTAACGTTACAACATAATATTACACAGGTCATTGAATAAAATCTACAAAATTGCAGCGTCCATGAATTAACATGTCACCAGTACTTAGATATCTCCGCCCTATTTTTGATGTCGGAGTATATTGACAATAGGTTATATTATAACACAGTTGCACATGCTTTATTATACTTTTGCACATGCTATTGTTTGTCGGAGGTATAGTATTGGTTTGATTCGTTAAAATAGATAAATGATTGACAACTGGCGACATGTTAATTGGAAGTGACTACAAAAATGTATAAATGTTGATTTAACTTCCATTTCTAGTATTTAAATTGATTTGCATTATCTGGTTGTTTTATGAAATTCTAAGACCGTAAAACCTCTCACACACCCTCTCAGATTGAAAATTGCAGTATGGTTATCTCTTAATTTACATGAGTTTGATAATTGTTGCAGGCAAGACCACATGCTGTCTATATAGACTATGGAGTCAGTTCCACTCCTATTGGACCAAGGCTAAGGAAGCAGATGCCCCCTTGTTGCCCCGGTGTGTCGAGTTTATACACCTGGAGAACGACCAGCTGGACTCGGACGAGGAATTATCAGGTATTCGTATATTGCAGAATACTACACTGTTTCTGTTTCCATGTGAATAAAGATGTATCTTTATGCCCCATGAATCAGACCAATCGCCCAGGCATTGTCCGTCCATCCTTCTGTTTGTCCCTGCAATAACTTTTGCAATGTATGCTATCACAGTAACAAAATGATCCACTTGGACACTCTTGTTGTCCCATCGTGTCGCATATCACGTTTGTCTTACTTGCATTCCTCAAACAATTTGAATGGGTTGTTCCCAAACTTCATATAGATGTAACAACTGATCAAAAAGCAGCTAGGGTATTCATCACCTTCAATCATACTTCTTGTTGTGCTAAGGAGCAACCAAATTTAATTAAGTAAAATATTTCAGATGAAGGTGAGAAAGGAGATGAAGTACAGGAAATGGATGACAATAATGGCGCTTGTGGATCTTCGTGTGACGACCTTTTGAACTCTGGCTCCGCACCTGAGCAACCAATGGGTGACCAGTATGACCACGTGCATCAGTTGTTCATCACGAAGAATGCCGTGCTGTGCAGCGAGGTTCAGAAGAACTTCCACGAGCTGAGTCACGCGGACGACCTGATGGCAGATCACATGCGACACGAGGAGGACAACCTGCCCAGCCGCTTCCAGGATGTGGACGACTACTCCTACCCGCTCTTTCTCACGTCGAGGCAGCTCCTACTAATGTTGGATGCTTCGATTGGTCCACCATACTTCTTTGAAAGAAAAGACGATGGAAGTCTTAAGGTAGGGGTGACATGGTAATGAGAAGTCGACACATAGTGAATTTATAAAAAAATACCGTCTCAAAGTATGGGATGTGATAATGATTATAGTAATGTATACAAGCCTAATATGTCCATAATGCTAAAAATAAGAATGAATTCCAGTTGCATTTATATAAAACCAATCAGCTTATAAGACACGCCCTCTTGTAATTCTCTTGTAGTGCAATAAGAACCAATGCCCTTGCAATTTGGAAGAGCAAATATTTAATATTGATTTGATAAGAAAGTTTGGTTTAATAATTGAATAAATTAAGAACCAGCTTCAGTTAAGCCAGTTTTTAACCATTTTAGAAGTTTTTCATGAACTTATGTTAACAAGCTTTTAAGTTCTTTAGAAGGTGAAACATATACAAATATATAGTTAGTAAAACATAATAATGGGACTGAAAGGCAGAGGGCATACAGACATTAAATTATTGAGAACGAAAGCCAGAGTGCTATTAAAAAGGAAGAATTCCAGAGTTAAGAATTCTTCACCATTGCGAGCTGGTCTGACACAGATGGTCCCCTGAGTTTCCTCCCCTTACTATTCACCAATTCCTTATACAGGTGGATATTGCTAGCTGGTCTGACACAGATGGTCCCCTGAGTTTCCTCCCCTTACTTTTCACAAATTCCTTATACAGGTGGATATTGCCGGCTGGTCCGACACGGATGGTCCCCTGAGTTTCCTCCCCTTGCTGGACGAGGATTCGGACATGGAGGAAGAAACATTTATCGATGAGGAGGAAGATGGCAATGGCTTTGACGTCAGGCAAACTGTGTTGGAGAAAAAGATGAAGGTACAAATGCCAGTTATAATATACTGCTTTATTGTGACACATTTGCATGTCAGCATTCAGTTTTTGTTTCAGGAGCGTAATTTGAAACTGTTCAAGGAATCTTAAGGATGCTTGATCAAATGCTTAATTGTGCCTGTTGGTATATAGAACTTTCTTATCTTATAAATACAGTTTGTGTTTCCATGGAAACAAGATTGTCATTTTAATGCATTTTTTGTTTCCACAGCATAATGTAAATTTATACCACTCAAGATGTTCTTATGAAAATTGCCTCGTGTATCAAAATTTATTGGCCTGCAAATGTAAGTAGATGTAATTTACTTAAAAAATGTTACCATCAAATAAACATTTAGATATCGATGAGTGTCTTCTTCTTTCACATTACTTTAGTACAGGAACTTTGTGAACTATTTGAAAAGTAAAAACGCTGCATCTAAAACTCTCACCAATCAGCACTGCAGGTTCGTATCAGACCAGGACCTTGACTTGTCAAGTAAGAATTTGTCCTCACCAATCAACACTGCAGGTTCGAATCAGACCAGGACCTTGACTTGTCAAGCGAGAATATGCAGATTCTTATGCATGGCGGGCGGTATACAGTACTGGTTCTACCCAGGAAAAATGGGGTGTTCTGCCTCTATTAAAAGAAAAACAACCATCATATATGACCTAACGTCCTAAAAATGAAGTAAAACACCAAACAATCACTTGACTGTCGGCAGGTTTAAATTAAAAAAAATTAGAAAGATTGTGACGACCAACCAACCCTGCTTGTTTTCTTGTAAACAGGTTGACCCAAGAAGGGAGATAACCTACTCAGTGTTTGTGGATGAGATTTGGCCAAGGATTAAAAAGAAGGTGCGCGTGAGTTACCACCCTTCCCTGATCTGGATGGAGATCATGTCTTTCATAAAGGTGAGTTGATTTTACAGGATGAAGGCATCAGGCTTGATGGGGTCTATGTGTGGTCCGACTGAATTGACAAGTAATGGTATTTTCTATTCTAAAGGGCCTAAACGTACTAAATGAGCATAAAAATGACCCCTTATTTTAATAAAAGGAAATTAATTTCATAGTAATATGTGCTATCCAAGGCTCCACACTGGAGTAACTCTATACCCAATTCCTTTCAGAATATATGGTGAATTCAAATTTATGAGATGAACAACAACCACACGGTGATAACACCATATTTTGATAGAAAATTTGAAAAAGCCTGATGTACCGCCTTCAAGGTATTGAAATTAACTGCTATTTTTAGCTCAGACAGACAGACAGACAGATGAAACTGTTGTATAGCATTCTGTTGTTCTGCTGGTTCCCATACATTCCTCTAGGATAAAATATTGTATACATTCTGCTTCCGGCAGAATTGCTATTTGTAATAAGTTGGTGGATTATCTGTACTTGGGACTGTCCCTCATCTTTATAGCATAAGGAATAGAGTGACCAGCATGCCACTCATACGTGTACAACCAAGGTGACGTCTGTGTAGCTGTATACGATCACATATATTTTATAGACTAGTATAAACTGTGTCCTCAGAGGTAATGGTATGAGTGTAATACATTTTCTCAATTAGATAATTATGTCTGTGGTTACAAACCACATTTCTATTTGTCTTCCAGGGGTCCTATGAAGCCCTATCTAAGCCATGTGGCTATCTACAGAAGGACGAGTACATCAAACTTGGCAAGAAAAGAGCTCCAAACTTCTCTGGGGAGAGAGACGTCATTTACGACTACTTTACACGGTATGAGCACTTCAAGAGACAGAACTCGCTGTTTGACGAGACAGACCTGGTGCATGACACGTTCCGACGATTGAGACAGATGGTGTCACGTCCGTGGGCGATACATCAGATCTACGTAGACGAGACGCAGGATTTTACTCAAGCTGAACTCTGCCTCCTGATACGGCTGTGCCAGAACCCGAACGAGATGTTCTTGACGGGTAATGTCAAAACTTATTCCTGCTTATAAGTGTTTATTTATTCTCACTTGTCAGAAATTTTGTTGAAATATTTCGAGAATTGATTCAAATTTAGTGCCGTCTGCGATAGAATGTACGAACCCTGGAGTGCTATTACTCAAAGATATCACCTGTGAGAACGAAACTCTGCATTTAAGTGCTAAAATTGTGCAGGATTTAACAGTCGCACCATCTCTCATAGTCCCTGCAGCTATTGTTTGCTATCGACCCCACAACGTTCATAAGGATATAAATCGAGTTTATTCAAATAAAATGCATTTGTCCTTGATTATAGGAGACACTGCCCAGAGTATAATGAGGGGGATATCGTTCCGCTTCAGTGATCTCAGGTCGTTGTTCTACCATGCAAAGCAGTCCATGACCGCCATGGGCAAGACATCTGCTGTGGAGGTGCCAAAACAGGTGAGTTTATTCACGTGTCACAACTAACAGGTGAGTTTATTTACGTGTCACAACTAACAGGTGAGTTTATTCACGTGTCACAACTAACAGGTGCGTTTATTCACGTGTCACAACTAACGGGTGAGTTTATTCACGTGTCACAACTAACAGGTGAGTTTATTCACGTGTCACAACTAACGGGTGAGTTTATTCACGTGTCACAACTAACAGGTGAGTTTATTCACGTGTCACAACTAACATTCTCTGTATTCTTAGTAACTTTGTACAGTTTGTTATCATTCCCTCCATTCACCCTGTCCTGCTGATTTTGCACATACACTCAACCTGCACCTTGGCACTAGATGTCTGCTTAGCGGATGCGGCCTCCAACCTTCATTGTTCCTCACCCTTCATTGTTCCCCCACCCTTCATTGTTCCTCACCCACCCTTCATTTTTCCTCCACCCTTCATTGTTCGCCCACCCTTCATTGTTCCCACACACTTCATAGTTCCCCCACTCTTCATTGTTCCTCCACCCTTCTTCCTCCTCTCACACATCCCCTCCCCCTCCTTTTCAGAATATTAGGAAACTGTTCACTGCTACCTTAGTACTTTAGGCATGCAACAGTAGGCAAATGACAGCCTAAGAAATATTCACAAAATGGAGACCTTTTTACTTATCTTCCTCTGTTCTTAAGAATGTTGGTCTACATTATCTTGCGTTGTTGTTTAACACATGATCAGTTATTTTTGGTTATTTAATGCTTTGGAACAGAGTAAACAGAGTATTAAACTCAAATCACACCAGGGGTCTTGCATATAGCAAGGGAGAGAACCCATACATGAAGATAAGGGATAGTAACATATACAAACAGGGAACAAATTTAATATTTTTAAAGCAAGTGCGAAAATGTCCTACTTGCCGTTTTAATCAAGGTACTTGCATTAAAACCTTGATTGATTTTAGAAGAATTGCTATATATATATAAATAATGACGTGTCACACTCAGCCAGGGTGCAGGAATGTAATGTATAATTCTACTTGCTTATAACCACCTATTTAACTAAGTTAAGAAAATATTTTCATTTAATAAATGTAGACAGAGACCTAGTGGGTTTCTTTTATTACTTGAAGAAATTAGCAAATGCTAATATTTTCTACTTCTTTAAATAAGCATGGTTACACTATTGCAGGTATACCAGCTTACCCACAACTACCGCTCCCATGCTGGCATCCTGTCTCTTGCCTCCAGCATCCTAGAACTCATGGTGGAATTCTTCCCAGAATCCTTTGACCGTCTGCAGCGAGACCAGGGTCTATTCCATGGTCCCCAGCCGATCTTGCTGGAGTCCTGCAGTTTCAGTGACCTAGCTGTGCTGCTGCGGGGAAACAGACGCAAGACATCCCATATAGAGTTTGGTGCCCATCAGGCTATACTGGGTGTGTATTGTTTATGCTAGGTTGCATATTGAGAGAAGGGCTGTCTCTAATAGCCGGCAGCCGGCTATATTCGCCGTCTGTCTTGGAATTTCGAGCAGGCTGTAACAGTTTATTATTTTTAAGCTCCCCGAATATAGTTGCCGCTTTGTCCATCTGTCCATGCTTCCGTGTGCAGAGTGCAAGAACCGTAACTCTGTCATTCAAATTAGAGTTATTGCCCTTTGTAACTTTATACTTCGAATTTTTGTCTGGAGCATATCAAAACTACTAATGGAATTGCACTGAAACTTCACACAATGATAAAGGGCAATGAGAGGAAGTGCAGAGTGCAAGAACCGTAACTCTGTAATCATTCAAATTAGAGTTATTGCCCTTTGTAACTTTATACTTCGAATTTTTGTCTGGAGCATATCTTCAAAACTACTGATGGGACTGCAATGAATTTCACATAATGATAGAGGGTAATGAGAGGAAGTGCAGCGTGCAAGAACTGTAACTCTGTCTTCATTCAAATTAGAGTTATTGCCCTTTGTAATTTTATACTTAGATTTTTTGTCCGGAGCATATCTTCAAAACTACTGATTGGACTGCAATGAAACTTCACACAATGTTAGAGAGCAATGAGTGGACGTGCAGAGTTCAAGAACTGTAACTCTGTCTTAATTCAAATTAGAGGTATTTCGCTATGTAATTTTATACTTTAAATTTTTAGAAGATATGTCTGGAGCATATCTTCAAAACTACTGATGGGACTGCACTGAAACTTCACACAATGATAGAGGGCAATGAGAGGAAGTGCAGAGTGCATGAACCGTAACTACTCTGTCATCATTCAAATTAGAGTTATTGCCCTTTGTAATTTTATACTTAGATTTTTATCTGGAGCATAAACTACTAATGGAACTGCAAATTGAAAAGTGCTGGGTGATACAAGGCAATATGATAAGTTGAGGATACATTTCGGGGAGTATCCATTGGTTCTACCAATTTTCTTGTTATTTTTTTAAATTGGTATCAAATATTATGGAATTATTTCATCATCTGAAAAAATCATGAAATAACTAAAAATACTGACCTTAATTGGCCCCAAAGATAGGAGATTGCATGTAATTAGACCCCATGTTTATCCGCGGGGAGAATTCCCCTAACAACTTCCTCCTAACAACTTCCTCCTAACAACTTCACTCGCTTTGGTCGGTCACTAATGGTAGCCGACTGTCAAATCAAAGTAGCCACCTGTTTCAAAAATTAGAATGGAATAATTTGTGATTCACTCAGCAATTCTTCTGTATATGGAGAAATCGCTTAAGGTGAATTTCCGGCTGTGTCGAAATAATCTCAGTCTCGTCAAATTTCCTTCTTTAAGTATGCAATTTGATTCCAGTTGTATCGAAATAGGATATGTCAAAAGTCCAAATGATTTTCTGGTCCAGTCAGTCAATTAACTGTGTTTTGTCTACTCGCTATGTCCAACTGTGAGAATTTCTGTGTCATCAGTGTCAGTGGCGACATCAGTGTCAGTGGCGACGTCAGTGTCAGTGGCGACGTCAAAGTGGACTCGTCTCAAGCTTATTACCCTTGTCACCGATTGTTTATGCAAACTGTCAAATTTCACAACTGGTGATTGCGTATTATTAGCATGTGCATGATCACAACTTTTAATTATTTTTTTTTTCAAAATCATAATGCCTTTAATTGCGGTTAATAGACTGGGTATTTGTTTATGTTGAATTTCAGGTATCTCAAAGCATTTTCATCGGTCCCTTGGAATTTGAGATACCGAGTTTCTACTGTACTATGCAACTATTGGAAAATTGCATGGCCTCGGTTACCACCATCAAACAAATCGCGGAATACCTTAAAATATTTTGAAAATGCATTTTATAATGTCTTGTTATTGAGGTTCATTCAGTGGCTTTAATATCATGTATAGAGTTGCTTTATAAAGTACAACATGGTGGAATGTTTCAGTTGTCAGCGATGCTGCGAGAGATGCCATACCGGAGGAGTTACGTCTGGGTCTCGTCCTGACCATCTACGAGGCAAAAGGTCTCGAGTTTGATGATGTTCTGCTGTACAACTTCTTCAAAGATTCCCAGGTTTGCATGTTATCTTGTTCTATCGCATTCTCGGGCAGAAAGAAGTAGAAATATCGATCGCAACCTAAATAAAATAAGAGTTATCTTTCCATGAATGAAGATGTTTCTTCGGAGTCAGTTGTTCGATTTAATTAGCCAAAGTGTTGCAAAGTAAAGAAATCACACAAACAAAATATACACACGTGTACACAAACACATATTTAGGTGAAAATGTACAATTTACAATAATTCTGAGTATTTGAAGAGAAAAAAGCAAATGCAAACTAATGAGGGGTACATATTTTTTTAGAAAAACCCTTGTCTAGAGCTCTCTAAATTGATGGTGTTGTAACGTTCCTTTAATCTTTGGATTTGGTAAATATCTTTACAGGCATCAAAGGAATGGCGCGTGGTGACTGAATACTTGGAACGATTGGCGACAGACCAAAAGGAGGCTACCAAACCAGCCAATCACAATTCAGACAGCCTCGTTCAGATAGATGAAGGTGATTGTCGTACAAATTCAGCTTGGTCTTCACTTATTCAAACTTATTCCACTGGCCGAATGCCAGCAGAGCTTATGGGATGCTGAGTTATCCGTCGTCCGGCATTAACTTTTGCCTCGATAAAGACTTCATTTTTCATCCGATCTGAACCAAACTTTACCAGATTGTTAATATCACTAAAAGCTCGGACAAGTTCGAAAACCAGACAGATCGGGCCAGTAAGACCAGAGTTATGGCCCTTGATTTAGTTACAAAATGCTATATTTTGCCTCGTTAAGACAATAGAGTAATCATTTTTCATTTTATTTTTACCAAACTTTAGTAGATTGTTAATATTAATGAAAGCTCGGACAAGTTCGAAAACCAGCCATATTGGACCAGTAACAGCGGAGTTATGGCCCTTGATTTAGTTAAAAATGCTATATTTTGCCTCATTAAGACTTTCGGCCTTCATGTTTCATCCGATCTTTACCAAACTTTACCATATCGCTAATGTCGATGAAATCTTGGACAAGTTTAAAACCAGCCAGATCGGACCAGTAACAGCTGAGTTATGGCCCTTGATTTAATTAAAAATGCTATATTTTGCCTCGTTAAGACGACTGGGCCTTCATTTTTCATCTGATCTTTACCAGACTTTACCAGATTGCTAATGTCGATAAAAGCTCGGACACGTTCGAAAACTAGCCAGATTGGACCTGTAACAGCGGAGTTATGGCCTTTGATTTCGTTAAAAATGCTATATTTTGCCTCGTTAATGTGATAGGGCATTCTTTTTTCATCTGATCTTTACCCAACTTGACCAGATTTTTTGCCTTTTTTTCATTATTATTATTAAAAATAAATTGGTTTTTATTTTTTCGGATTTCTTTTTGGATTATTTTTTTTAGAATTATTTTTTTTGATATTTATTAGCTCTACTGGCCAAGTTCGAAAACTAGCCAGATCGGACCAATAAAAGCGGAGTTATGGCTCTTGATTTAGTTAAAAATGCTATATTTTGCCTCGTTAAGATAGTCACTCGCTTCATTGATGTTATAAGAGCCATGTTAGCCAGTAGAGCGTCCATGGGCCTCTTGTTCATCCGATCTTTACCATCAATGAAGTTCTGACGAATGTGAAAACCAGCCAGATAGGGCTAGTAACAGCGGAGTTATGGGCCCTTGATTTAGTTAAAATGCTATATATTTTTTCCATTGAATCTTTACCAAACTTTACCAGAATGGTTATATCAATGAAAGCTGGGTCTGATTCAAAAACCAGTCAGATCAGACCAGAATTAAATGGCCCTTTATTTAGTTGTAAAGGCTGTTTTTTGCCACATTAAGACAGTAGGGTTTTTATTTGGCTGGATTTTAATGAAACTTTGCAGGGATGATCAGTACCAAATCTAGCAAATCGTCACCGTGTTCTGGTTGAATGATTTTTTGATGGAGTTAACGGCCCTTTAAAAATTTAATACACAAACTTTGTCTGGACTATTTTTCCTGAACCCTTGCCGGATTTCATCAAAACTTGGCAGGGATGATCAGTACCAGGCCTAGTGGTGCATATCATCACCGTGTTCCGGTTGAATGATTTTTAGCGGAGTTATAGCCCTTTAAAGGTTTTAATGCACAAATTTTGTACGGACTAGTTCTCCTGAACCCCTGGTCGGTTTTTATTTGGCCGGATTTTAATGAAACTTTGCAGGGATGATCAGTACCAAATCTACTTGTGCAAATCATCACAGTGTTCCGGTTGAATGATTTTTTTCAGAGTTATAGCCCTTTGATATACAGCATTTATCCAGACTAGTCTCTTCTGAACTCTGGTCAGATTTCAACGAATTTTGGCAGGGATGATGTGTACCAAGCCTAGTTGCGCATATAATCGCCTTGTTCCGGTTGAATGTTGTTTGGCAGAGTTTGGCCCTTTAAAGGTTTTAATACACTAACTTTGTACAGGTTAGTTCTCCCGAATGCCTGGCTGGATTTCAACGAAACTTGGTAGGGATGATCAGTACCAAGCCTAGTTACACATACCATCACCATGTTTTTGTTAATTGATTTTTAACACAGTTATTGCCCCTTATATACAAATTTTATCCGTACGAGTTTTCCTGAACTGGCAGGATTTCAGAGAAACTTGGCAGGAATGACCAGTACCAAGCCTGTTTGCACATATTGTTGTCGTGTTCCCCATCAAAGATTCCAGGCCCTCTTGGGCCTCTGTTAAAAAAACATTGCGTCCCGTTTGTTTTTCTACATAACATATTTGTTCAATCACTAATGTTAATTACAAGGGCTATTCCATTAAAAAATATCCGGGACCCCAGGATGGCAATTTGATAAAATAAATTATGGGTGAACCTATTTTCCAAATTTGGTTCTATGCCTGGGTGGTATAAAACGAATTTTGCATCTATGCATGGGTGCTATTTTCACACATCACCGTAAACAATGGCTGTGAACGCCGCCCACTTAGCCGCCCAGACAATCTCAGGACAATCAGACTTTACAAACTAAAATCCAATCAGAAATCGTATTTGATTGTGTTTAACATATTTGTTGAAAATCGAAAAGTTCTCTCCCTTGATTAAAGTTCTTCCATTTGAAAGCGCGTATTTCATTGGTTGATTGCATGATTTAAACCAATCGCATTACAGCTTTCATATTGACATGAGTGGTCATGCAAATTTGCCAAGTTGGACAGAAGAGGAAAGATCACTCGAATATTAACAGTTTGAACGGTGATTTCCTTTTCGTATTCTTATTTTTCGATGAATTACTGTATATCTTTTTCTATTATAGTTCATTTTTAACAAGTCTGTATCATAAAAATGCTTTAGAATTTGCAGCAACTGTAGGTAAGACAGTTCTAGGCCCATTATCCATTATCCATATCTTGTTAGAGAGATAATCAGAGAGGCAGAACCCCCCACCTCCCCACCCCCCAAAAAAATCATGCTCATGAAACCCTGCATTGATTCAGATGCTATCTCGCACAAATCACTAGAGCAGTGGCAGAAAAACAATAAACCTGGCTCGAGTTTAAATGGAGTGTCTACAATAGAATTTGCAGCAACTCTGCAGTTCTGCAGGTGAGAAGGTTCTAGCCCCAATCTCCATATTTTTATCTCAGTGTAAATGGAGGATGAGCCTGGCATATTCATTCCTGTTAGGTGCCATATAACCTTTGATGTGTTGGTGCGCCTTTAAACCCAATTCCAATTTATCTTTATGTAAATGGAGGATGAGCCTGGCACGTTTGTTTCTGTTAGGCACCATATAACCTTTCATGTGTTGGTGTGCCTTAAAACCCAATTCAATTCGTGGGAAATGTGCTAAACTTTTATGTTTGTCTTAATTCCTATGGTTCATTGACATGTTAAAAAGAGAATAGGATACATGGGACAGCCCAGTGGTTTATGTCCCCATCTGATAGAAGAGAGTGCTCAGGGACAAAGTAACCCAGTTGCGTTTTGAGGCTAAAACCTGTGATTTCCTGATTATCTACTGAGCTAGCCATGCCGGCAGTCTCGATACATAAAGAATTGCTTGTGACAAAGTGTTATAACAGGAACTTGTCTGCACTAATTTTGAGAAGTCCCAACAAACACCAATAAAACCCTTTCAATATTGGTTGGTTAATTTTGTAGTAGGATGCCTGCTCTTGATCTAAACAGTTGTGGGCTCGTGACATTGCCTCTAAATATTGCCCTTGTGAACTTTAGCTAGTCAGTAGCATTGCTGTGTCTGTTGGGAGAAGATGTACACGGGATTGTGGGCTCGTGACATTGCCTCTAAACATTGCCCTTGTGAACTTCAGCTAGTCACTGCTGTGTCTGTTGGGAGGAGATGTACACGGGATTGTGGGCTTGTGACATTGCCTCTAAGCATTGCCCTTGTGAACTTCAGCTAGTCACTGCTGTGTCTGTTGGGAGGAGATGTACACGGGATTGTGGGCTTGTGACATTGCCTCTAAACATTGCCCTTGTGAACTTCTATACAGTATTGGTTCTACCCAGGAAAAAGTGCATGGTCTAGCTCCAAAAAAAAACAACTGAAAATGACAAACACCATTCAACCAACCATCATTCTTTTGAAACTGCTGTAGGTAACTAAATAATTTGATAAATTGTTTATGAGCTGTTCAACAACACTTCACTTCAATGTTGGTTACTGTACTTATAACTATTAATTTCAGATCTTCTGGAGCAGACGGGACGACCACGCCCTCTCTCCTTTGACCCTAACCAGCACAAGGTCCTGAACTCTGAGCTGAAGCACATGTACACGGCGTTGACACGTGCGCGCGTGAACGTGTGGATTTTTGACGAGGATATGGAGAAGAGAGCACCCATGTTTGAATATTTCAAGGCGAGGAAATTTGTGAAGTCGCTCACGGTGTCGGAAATAAATGAAGAAAGTAAGGCTCTGTTATCAAATGTTTTTTTGTGTTTTAAAGTATTTGGTTTTTGTGTTGCCTGCATAGCATGGCAGATACTTAGGGATCACTTTGTCCTTTGACTGTCATCCATTGTTGTCTGTCCATCACACTTCAACCTAACCTTGGCAATAACTAGGGAAGTACTTGACCTATGTTCCTGAATTGCACTCACATTCATCTTATCCCAAGGAATGTTGTTACATATGTCCAATAACTCTGACTTCCATTTTGAGAGAGTTGGGTGACGGGAAACTTCCCCGATTCTTGGCGGGAAGCAATCGTTATTCCAGTCCCCAAACCTGGAAAGGATCATACGGACCCAATAAATTATTGCCCTATTGCTTTAACGAGTTGTATATGTAAAACCATGGAACGAATGATTAATGAGAGACTCGTTTGGTACCTGGAATCCAATAAGCTGATAACAAAGTATCAAAGTGGATTCCGGCGCCAACGAGGCACAACAGACAATCTCATTCGATTTGAATCATTTATTAGGGAAGCTTTCGTAAAGAAAGAACATCTAGTCGCTGTATTTTTTGACTTGGAGAAAGCTTATGATACTGCATGGTAGTACGGTATTATGAATGATCTTCATGACCTTGGTCTTAGAGGTCGCTTGGCAATTTTTATAGAGAATTTCTTAGAGGACAGACAGTTTCGTGTCCGAATGGGTTCAACCCTCTCTGACATGCATGAGCAGGAGATGTTTGTGCCACAGGGCAGCATACTCTCTGTCACCCTTTTTAGTATAAAAATTAACAGTATTGTTAAATGCATCAATCCAGGTGTGGATTGCTCTCTATATGCTGACAACTTTGTTATATGTTATCGTGCAAAAAACATGAACACTATTGAGAGACAACTGCAACAATGTCTGAATAAACTTCAGACCTGGTCGGATGAAAATGGTTTTAAATTTTCTAAATCTAAAACTAATTGTATGCACTTTTGTCAATTACGTAAACATCATGAAGACCCTCATCTAACACTGGATGGGTCACCAATACCAGTAGTAGATGAGGCAAAATTCCTTGGTCTTATTTTCGACCGTAAATTAACGTTTATACCACACCTTAAATACTTGAAGGCCAAGTGCCTTAAAGCTCTTAATTTACTTAAAGTTGTTGCAAACACTAACTGGGGAGCAGATCGTAAAGTCCTTTTACAACTTTATAGATCTCTTATCAGATCCAAGCTGGACTATGGCTCGATAGTATATGGATCGACTCGCAAGTCATACTTGCAGATGCTCGACCCTATACATAATCAAGGATTACGACTCGCCTTAGGTGCCTTTCGTACATCACCAGCCGAAAGTATATATGTTGAAGCTAATGAACCATCACTGTCTCATAGACGAGACAAATTAGCTCTTCAATACGCCATTAAATTAAAGTCTAACCCTTCAAACCCAACTTTTGATAATGTCTTTAATCCTAGTTGTGAACCTTTTTTTGATCGAAAACCGAAGGCCATCCGACCATTTGGTCTTCGTATTAAACCAAAATTAAGAGACATTGAAATCGACCTAAATTTGATTGCCAAGTACAAAGTACCACAAATTCCACCGTGGACTTTGGAAACACCAACAATTATTTTCGACCTTTGTAATAGTAACAAATCCAGTACAGACCCTACTGTCTTTCAAAGCAAATTTAATGAAATTAAATCGAAATACAGTAACTTTCAACATATATACACAGATGGCTCTAAAGATGGAGATAAGGAATCTGATGATGACCATTTTGTAATATTTTCTGATTCCCTTTCATCTCTTCAAGCACTGGGTAATATGAAACATGATAACCCAGTTGTGCTTCAACTTTTTGAAAAGTACAATTCTCTTATAATTGATAATGTTATTATTTTCTGCTGGATTCCAAGCCATGTAGGAATACGTGGTAATGATAGAGCTGATAGTGCTGCCAAGGCAGCATTATATTTACATATATCTAATACCAAATTACCTTATACTGATTTTAAAAGTTGTATTAACACATATATTCGTAACTCTTGGCAAGCCACTTGGGATTTGTCAGTTAACAATAAACTCCATTCAATTAAACCGTTACTCGGAGAATGGCGCTCTTCTAGTAGACCCATTCGCCAAGAGGAAGTTGTCCTAGCCCGGTGCAGAATAGGGCATACACGTTATACTCATTCATATTTATTACAAGGTGAGCCATTGCCAGAATGTATACCCTGCTTTGCACCATTAACGGTCAAACACATATTGTTGGAATGTGTAGACTTTGATCCTATGCGTCAAAGGTACTACAATGTTAATACTATGAACGAGTTATTTAATACTATAGATTTTAGTCTAGTCCTAGATTTCCTTAAGGAAGTCAGACTATATAAATCATTATAATATGTTCTTATATATAATTACTTTTTTATATACCCGTTTTCGGGCATTTGTTGATTTCGTATATACTTTGTATTACTACCATATCATCCCTTATATTTGAATATTTTTATCTTTAAATATTTGCATTAATTTTTAAATAATCCTTCATTTCATCATCATTCAATCAGTTTTTGCGCACAATATGACCTATTTATGTGTCGACGTGCCGTAAAACACCATTCATTCATTCATTCATTGAGAGAGTTATGCACCTTTTCATAATGGTTAACAACATTGCATTGTAAACCTTTGCCTCCCACCTCTGCGGGTTCGAATCCCACTGGGAGCTCAACTTGTAAGTGAGGAAGTGTCGATTATTACGGATGGCGGGAGGTGTAGAGTACTGGTTCTACCCAGGAAAAGTGGATGGTCTGCCTCCACCACAAAAATTCGACAGTCATATATAACCTTACATGTGTTGAAAATGACGTAAAAAACACCATACAAACAAACAACAAATCATTTCAGTACAGTTATGCCTTCGTAAATATTTAACATGCAACCTGACCATGGCAAAAAATTGACCTATGGTCATGAAACTTGTACAGTTCTTCCTTATCCTTATTCAGTGCAGAGTTATGCCCCTTTTTCATAAAATTTTATCCATTTCAAAAAGCTCTGCTCCATAAATCATAAATTTTGTATTTCCAGCAGTCTGAGGAAAAAGTCTGAATGATTTCGTAAAAAAAAACTTTATCTAGAATCTTTGGTAAAATAGTACAAAAAGTCGTGATACTTGCAGACAGCATGGATTTGTCGCATAAATATTCTCACCAGCATACACCATTATACTGATCGTCCAACCATTACCACTGTTTTCTAGGTCTGTCAGAAACAATCTTTGCTGAGAAGTCGAGTTCGGCAGACTGGATACGACGTGGCGACGACTTCATGAGACACTCCCTGTATGGGGTGGCAGCCAAATGTTTTGGTATGGGGGAAGATAAAGTGAAGGAGAAGGTCGCTTTGGCTCATGGACAGGCATTAAAGGTGAGATATGGCTCTAGGTTATGGACAGGCATTAAAGGTGAGATATTGCCCTGGGTCATGGACAGGCATTAAAGGTGAGATACTGCTCTGGCTCATGGACAAGCATTAAAGGTGAGATATGGCTCTAGGTTATGGACAGGCATTAAAGGTGAGATATTGCCCTGGGTCATGGACAGGCATTAAAGGTGAGATATTGCCCTGGGTCATGGACAGGCATTAAAGGTGAGATATTGCTCTGGGTCATGGACAGGCATTAAAGGTGAGATACTGCTCTGGCTCATGGACAAGCATTAAAGGTGAGATATTGCTCTGGGTCATGGACAGGCATTAAAGGTGAGATACTGCTCTGGCTCATGGACAAGCATTAAAGGTGAGATATTGCTCTGGGTCATGGACAGGCATTAAAGGTGAGATACTGCTCTGGCTCATGGACAAGCATTAAAGGTGAGATATGGCTCTAGGTTATGGACAGGCATTAAAGGTGAGATATTGCCCTGGGTCATGGACAGGCATTAAAGGTGAGATATTGCCCTGGGTCATGGACAGGCATTAAAGGTGAGATTGCTCTGGGTCATGGACAGGCATTAAAGGTGAGATACTGCTCTGGCTCATGGACAAGCATTAAAGGTGAGATATGGCTCTAGGTTATGGACAGGCATTAAAGGTGAGATATTGCCCTGGGTCATGGACAGGCATTAAAGGTGAGATATTGCCCTGGGTCATGGAAAGGCATTAAAGGTGAGATATTGCTCTGGGTCATGGTCAGGCATTAAAGGTGAGATATTGCTCTGGGTCATGGGCAGACATTAAAGGTGAGATATTGCTCTGGGTCATGGACAGGCATTAAAGGTGAGATATGGCTCTAGGTTATGGACAGGCATTAAAGGTGAGATATGGCTCTAGGTTATGGACAGGCATTAAAGGTGAGATATGGCTCTAGGTTATGGACAGACATTAAAGGTGAGATATTGCTCTAGGTTATGGACAGACATTAAAGGTGAGATATTGCACTGGGTCATGGACAGGCATTGAAGGTGTCCTGGGTCATGGACAGGCATTAAAGGTGTGATATTGCCCTGGCTCATGGACAGGCATTAAAGGTGCCCTGGGTCATGGACAGGCATTAAAGGTGAGATATTGCCCTGGGTCATGGACAGGCATTAAAGGTGAGATATTGCTCTGGCTCATGGACAGGCATTAAAGGTGAGATATTGTTCTGGCTCATGGACAGGCATTACATGTGAGATATTGCCCTGGGTCATGGATGGACATTAAAGGTGAGATATTGCCCTTGGTCATGGACAGACATTAAAGGTGAGATATTGCCCTGGGTCATGGACAGGCAGTAAAGGTGAGATATTGCTCTGGCTCATGGACAGGCATTAAAGGTGAGATATTGCCTTGGGTCATGTACAGGCATTAAAGGTGAGATATTGCTCTGGCTCATGGAAGTCATTAAAGGTGAGATATTTCCCTGGGTCATGGACATTAAAGGTGAGATATTGCCCTGGGTCATGGACAGGCATGGACATGCATTAAAGGTGAGATATTGCCCTGGGTCATGGGCAGACATTAAAGGTGATATATGACTCTTGGTCATGGTCAGGCATTAAAGGTGAGATATTGCTCTGGCTCATGGACAGTCATTAAACGTGAGATATTGCCCTGGGTCATGGACATTAAAGGTGAGATATTGCCCTGGGTCATGGACAGGAATTAAAGGTGAGATATTACCTTGGGTCATGGACAGTCATTAAAGGTGAGATATGGCTCTAGGTCATGGACAGGCATTAAAGGTGAGATATTGCTCTGGCTCATGGACAGGCATTAAAGGTGAGATATTGCTCTGAGTCATGGACAGGCATTAAACATGAGATATTGTTCTCGGTCATGGACAGGCATTACAAGTGAGATACTGAATAAGGCTTTAAAACTCATGCTCCCACCATGCGGTAATGAGGGGCATGAAATGATGTTGGCCCTGCTGCCTATCAGTATTATGCCTAAGCACCGTATTGGTAGGGAACTAATAATATCACATTTAGTTTTCAGAAGCTTTTGTGATATATATATATATATATATCTCGCGTATATTGTGCCTTTAATTAGCATTGTCTGCATTTAATTAGCATATTCTGTATTTAATTAGCATATTCCATATTCTGCTTCTAATTCGCATATTTTGCCTTTAATTTGCTTATTATATATTTAATTAGCATATTCAGCATTTAATTAGTATATTCTTCCTTAACTAACATATTTTGCCTTTATTTAGCATATTCTGTATTCTGCCTTTTTATTTGCATATTCTTCCTTCAATTCACTTATTCTGCGTTTAATTTGCATATTCTGCCTTTAATTCACAAATTCTGCATTTAATTAGCATATTCTGCCTTAAATTAGCATATTCTGACTTGAATAATTGCAGGCGTCGAGATTAAAGGACAATCCACGACAGATGAGAGAGGAGTTCCTGTATGCTGCAGAGCTCTACCTGGAGTGTAACAAACCAGCAAAGGCAGCCATATGTCTGCAGAATGCACGGGAGAGGGAACTTGCTGCTGAAATGTTTGAAAAACTCGGACAGGTAAACATGTATTTAACATTGCTAAAAATCTAGATACCACAGCACGCAAACACAATGGCACCGTAGGTCATCGCCATAAGACAATAAGACGGACTGTTTGAAAGATGGGTAGCATCTAGGTGTTTATAAAATCACTGTTAACTGAATCATCCTTCCATTTCAGGGGCTGATCTGCAGAATATAATATTTTGTTTTAGAATATTGTTTCAGTTAGTTTTGCCTGTACTTTTATCCTCCTTATGATGGCATGACATCTGAAATATATATATCTTAATAATCAAAATCTGACTGTTCTAAATGTCTTTTATTTACCTGGATCACAAACACCTCTGTTCTTGTTCTTGTTTGTCTTTCACCACTTTTAACGACGTGTTCTCCATAATATAACAAGAACAAGAATAAGCAAGCTTCCATTAATATAACCCATGAATACATATCTTTGTTTAACACACGAGTAAACAAAGTGTTATTAGTCCAGACTTAACATAAGATAAACTCACCTTGTGTCAGACATTGGTAAAAACAATGTAATAATTCTGTGATGTATATATATTTTAGCACTATTTCTGATTTTTTGCCGCCTGCTTAGTATGGCAGACACTTAGGGATCACTTTGTCCGTCATCGTTCCATCGTCGTCCGTCACACTTTAACCGCAACCGAACCTTGGCCATAACTTCAAAAGTATTTGACCTATGTTTATGAAACTTCACACACATCTTCATCTTAACCTATGTAACCGGAGGCCCCGGGTTCAATCCTCCGTGGTGCCACTGAGTTCCGTCGGTGTGTTCTTGGGCAAGACACTTTCCCTTAGCCCCGTCCGTCGGATGGGGACGTAAACCGGGCGGTCCCGAGTATCGGTCTATCCTCAGAGCACGTTAAAGAACAATAGGAATCTATTCGATAATAAGAGTAGGGCAGGTTCCCGGATTCCTATGTATCCTTCCCCTCTCTCTGGGGCGGCTCTAAATAACCTATACTGTGTTGATGAGCCGTTAAACAACATTCAATTCAATTCATCTTAACCTAAGAGATGTTGTTACACATGTCCAATAACTCTGACTCTCATAATTCTTAGAACTGTTCAAATACTTTATGTATTTAATTGATAAAAAAAAACTAAATAAGCCATAAAATATCAAAAGAATTTATGCTGAACATATAAAATAATCAACCCGAAGAAGGTATTTCCTAACTATGGAGACTCGCCATGGATAGCTATTTTAAACTTGGCGGTAAAATGAATCGCAATGTATTGTAAAGCGAGCGTCGTTGTGTAGATATCGCCGATTTGCTCCGCGTGAGAGCTATATATAACTTGGATGTTTCTCTATGGATGTTAAAGGGACACTGTCCGTAAGTGAGCAGATATTGAGCATAACCAAATAACCGTCTGACTTTTATTCAATGAAATGTATACATGAAAACATGTGCATAGACCCTATTAAAGAAGTCTGTAGTAATACATTCGTGAGTTTGAAAAAAGAAGCTTTTAATTATTATTTGTAAATAAAGTGTGACCCACCATATTTACCTTTTCTGCGATCACGTGACTTCCATTAGCACATCAGGTTTTCACCATAGTATGTATTGCGGAATATGTATAGCCCGGTTAGCTCAGGTAGGAGCGATGTCGACTACTTCACGCTCACGCTCAGTATTATTACCGCGAGTGTAATTTTAGTTTGGGCTGCGAGTTCAAACGCCCGAAGCGGCTATTTTTTTGTACCGCGATTGAATTCCGTTAAACAATCTTGCTTTTAATTAGTAAATATTCAATAATGTTTAATGTGTAATGTTTGCGAACATAATTAGTGAGTGTTTTTATTATAAGCTAAAAGTTACGGACATTGTCCCTTTAAGAACTTGTTGTGAATTATAAATTTTAATTATTGTCCTTATTAAAGGAAATGTTCCATTTATATCTATGAACTATTTCAAGCTTTTTATGAATAATGTTTTTGTACAAATTAGGCCCCAAAGTCAGATGTACTCCCTTTAACTGCTAGAATGTTCGGCACGTGCAACTTGCAAAATGAATATCAGTCCCACAATGTTTGTTTTCAACAGAAAAGTTGCATTACCACCTGACAAACCTATGCAGACCCAATTCTGGATAAGGCCGAAGTTAGGCATGAGTGACTTATGGGGGGAAAAACTTATATTTTCTTTATTTCTCTCAGTATGAAAGAGCCGCTGAGATTTATCGTAAAATCAAACGCCCCCTAGCGAGCAGTAGATGCTATGAGCAACTGGGTAACTTCAACAAGGCGATGGAGGTGTTGTATGAAAATGAGAGCTACGACATGGCCATAGACACGCTGAGGAGATATCACATGCTGATACAGGTATGACATGGCCATAGACACACTGAGGCGATATCACATGTTGATACAGGTATGACATGGCCATAGACACACTGAGGCGATGTCACATGTTGATACAGGAATGACATGGCCATAGACACACTGAGGCGATATCACATGTTGATACAGGTATGACATGACCATAGACACACTGAGGAGATATCAGATGTTGATACAGGTATGACATGGCCATAGACACACTGAGTAGATATCAGATGTTGATACAGGTATGACATGGCCATAGACACACTGAGGCGATGTCACATGTTGATACAGGTATGACATGACCATAGACACACTGAGTAGATATCAGATGTTGATACAGGTATGACATGGCCATAGACACACTGAGGAGATATCAGATGATGATACAGGTATGACATGACCATAGACACACTGAGGAGATATCAGATGTTGATACAGGTATGACATGGCCATAGACACACTGAGGAGATATCAGATGATGATACAGGTATGACATGACCATAGACACACTGAGGAGATATCAGATGTTGATACAGGTATGACATGGCCATAGACACACTGAGGAGATATCAGATGTTGATACAGGTATGACATGACCATAGACACACTGAGGAGATATCAGATGTTGATACAGGTATGACATGGCCATAGACACACTGAGGAGATATCAGATGATGATACAGGTATGACATGACCATAGACACACTGAGGAGATATCAGATGTTGATACAGGTATGACATGACCATAGACACACTGAGGAGATATCAGATGTTGATACAGGTATGACATGGCCATAGACACACTGAGGCGATATCAGATGTTGATACAGGTATATCAGATATATAGAATCTTAAATGCGTTCCCATTCCATATAAGATTGATGAAATGAGTTTTTTAATTATTTTAATTTTGACGAGCATATTGGCAAGTTAAAATTGAAAAACAATTCATAACGAGATTCATAAATCTTATATGGAATGGGGTCGAGTTTATAATCCTTTTTATCACATAACATTATAGTCTATATGTCAAAAATAATTCCGATGGACATAAAACCAGCATGACGTCAGACAAACTGTAGCGCCAGAGCGTCATAAAATCATATCCTTTGACGCCAAAGCATTATTTGACATCATTACGTCATGTCAAACATAGCGTTGGGTAACAAACAGCTAAACGAAAGAGCTTTTTAAGCCAACTTTTAAAAAATGATTTATATAACGTTAACTAGATCTATTTATAATAAGTTTTTGGTAAACAATGTTTATGACTTAGATCCGGATGAATTTATAATAATAAAATAGTTTCATTAACCAAAGTTGCAAATTGTTACAGATTGAATGTATTCCATGCCCAACCAATCAAAGTCGTTCCAGGTTGTATTACACATGTGTACGTATAATACAATATGAAATGAGTGTTCGGTGCGATACAGCGTGTGATATGAATACACGCGTTTACTATTTTCTATCTACCATGTATTGCAGGATTTACATGAGAAGGCGAGTCCTGTACCAAACCAGCTGATTGTTAACAAACCAGATAAATTCTACTCTGAGGAGAAACTCAGCCACAGGTAAACATAATGATGAAATATTACTGCCAAGGAATCATACTTATGTGGTTGTATTTTCCGTTTACACGTCATGTTAGGTTTAGTTTAAAATCATTTATTTTACGTTTTAACGAAATTTTCCTGAACTTATTTTAATCACTCTCGATGTCTTCTTGGTAAAACCAGTATTTAGGCAATGCAGATAAAGCGTCTTGCTCAGGAACACAACACATATGGTCATGGCGGGGATTGAATCCACAACTTTTCGATCATGGGTCCACTAGACCACAGCACTCCACCATATTAGGTTTGGAAAACTATCATGATGGCTGATGGCTATACCATTACAACCAGGGCTTCTAAAATTTTAAAATGCAAATCGGTCCAGGTTTTTAACTGCCGTAAGAATCGCGCTTATTTTAAAAAAAAACTAAAATCGCCGTACCCCACCCACCGTCAGCTGCACCATGATTTTTTTCCGTTCAGTCATTGATATAGAGAACTATTTAAAATGTATGTTTGTATTATATTTGTATTATTTCTAACTTACTTTATCACAATTTGTACATTTTAATGACTGACATCATGTCTTCGCTTTACTGAATGAATAATTTTCACTCAATATTAAAATTGTTGATCATTTGAGAAATTGAACCGGAAGCGTCTAATAAACCGGGTAGGTATAAAACGCGGACTAACACGTGCGGATTAGCGGATTATATACGATTTTACATAAATTTGAGTAATATCGTTTTTCATCAATTAGCTTAATTAATACCAAATGTTACGACTAACGCAAACAATTTCGGTCCGACTTCAAAAAAAAACGGTGTCAGGTTTGATCACTTTCCTTAATATTATACTTAAAGTTATTGTAAAAAAATAATCAAACAAGCAATTAACACATCTCGGTATTTTAATGACGCAAACAAATTTCAATCCCAGCTTTGGCCACTTAAAAAAAAACACCGACACAAGCAAACAGGCTAACACCTTACGACTAACGGTATATCAAAGAAATCACAGACGGTAACACTGCTTCAGTGAACCGACAGAACGCGTGATATACTTTCACTGATCACACATCAAAGGCGTGCCACATGGCTATAGACTCTTCCGGAAAACTCCCTACTATCAGTAATGGTTTAGTCCAAATTGACCTACTTTCGCACAGCGAGTGACAAACAATCGTGTTATGGATCAAAGAATATTGCCGCAAGGCATATTTCAAGGAGTGTGTAAGGTAATTGTAGACTTTTTAACGACCGATAAATAAAATATCTGGGACCGATTTTAACAGAGATTTTGAAAAGAAAATCGGTCCGGAGAAACAGAATTCGGTCTGGGGACCGACGAACCGGCGATTTTAGAAGCCCTGATTACAACATACCTGGGGCCCCCAGGACCACAATTTAAATCTTCTATGGATGAATCCGGTTTTCCAAAATATGATCCTTTAAAGTCAATTTTGCATCTATGGGTGGCTGTTCAGTTTCGGCAGTGCCTTCTTGAGGTCCCATGCATGTTTTAATGGAAAGGCCCTCAGAGGGAGATGTTATGAACGATGAAGATTCCCATCAGACTTGCCTTCGCCAGAGAGAGAACCCATGTGATGTAGGGATTTGTATATAAAGCTCAATCCGACTAATAATACATTCAAATTTAATAATTGAAATATTTCACTTATTGTAAAAAAACACTTAAAACAGTCTATTAAATCAT
This sequence comes from Cyrtodaria siliqua, assembly GCA_037043455.1. NCBI lineage: Eukaryota > Metazoa > Mollusca > Bivalvia > Adapedonta > Hiatellidae > Cyrtodaria > Cyrtodaria siliqua. The sequence continues at coordinate 156,499 of JAWPHD010001441.1, read as the reverse complement.
TTTAGAATTATTTTATTCTTAGAATTGTGTGGTTCTTTGTTTCAAGAAACTCATTACTCAGTGAGTGATACAGACAGTCTTAATATGTTTCTCACAGCAATTAAAAGGTTCATTCAGTTTTCAGAACACTCTGATTTGCGTCATAATAGCATGACATGATGTCATACTAGCATGACATGATGTCATAATAGCGTAACTAAATGTCATAATACCAGGGTGTGATGTCAATACCAGAAAGTGATGTCATGCTAGAAACAACCAGATGAAAATATGAATGAAGCATTCTGATTGGTTCAGTGATAAAAATTGGACCAATGAAACCAGTTAATTTAAAGCTCATTACATTCTCAGAACACACTGAGGTTTTACTGGACATTGTGTAATGAGTTTCTTGAAACCCAGAAACACAAAATTCTAATAATATCAAGTAGGCAGATTAGATTGGTTTTTACAAACAAGACCAGTGGAATTATAAACATTAGTCATTATAATCAACATGACATTACGTGGTCCAAGTATTTACTTTCATACCCCATCCAACCGCTTCTGCAAGAAGTGAAAACGGACTCGGCTGGGGTATGAAATAAAACCTTAATTTCAGTTTAAAAAGTTTACATTTTGTAAAATTAAAACATTCAATAGGTAATTTTAAACAGGTTATCACATTTGACCTGCAGGGCTGCAGAGTTATTCCACTTTGTATGTTTGACCTGCAGGGCTGCGGAGTTATTTCACTTTGTATATTTGACCTGCAGGGCTGCGAAGTCATTCCACTGTGTATATTTGACCTGTAGGGCTGCAGAGTTATTCCACTGTGTATATTTGACCTGCAGGGCTGCGGAGTTATTCCACCGTGTATATTTTACCTGCAGGGTTGTGGAGTTATTCCACTGTGTATATTTTACCTGCAGGGCTGCTGAGTTATTCCACTTTGTATATTTTACCTGCAGAGTTGCGGAATTATTCCACTGTGTATATTTATTTTACCTGCAGAGTTGCGGAGTTATTCCGCTTTGTATATTTGAACTGCAGGGCTGCTGAGTTATTTCACTGTACATTTGACCTGCAGGGCTGTGGAGTTATTCCACTATGTATATTTTACATGCAGGGCTGCAGAGTTATTCCACTGGTATATTTTACCTGCAGCGTTGCATAGTTATTCCACTGTGTATATTTTACCTGCAGAGTTGTGGAGTAATTCCACTGTGTATATTTTACCTACAGGGCTGCAGAGTTATTTTACTGTGTTTTTTACCTGCATGGCTGTGGAGTTATTTCACTGTGTATATTTTACCCATGCGTTGCAGGGCTGCAGAGTTATTTGACTGTGTATATTTTTACCTGTGTTTGCAGGGCTGCAGAGTTATTCCACTGTGTATATTTTACCTGTGTTTGCAGGGCTGCAAAGCTATTCCACTGTGTATATTTTACCCATGTGTTGCAGGGCTGCATAGCTATTCCACTGTGTATATTTTACTCATGTGTTGCAGGGCTGCATAGCTATTCCACTGTGTATATTTTACCCATGTGTTGCAGGGCTGCGGAGCTATTCCACAAGTACAAAAACGAGGAGAAAATGTTAGATGCCCTCGACAGATTTCAGAATGTCAGTGACCGGGTGGAGTTTCTGAAGAACAAGGGATATATCCTACAGGCAGCACACATCCTGGAACAAGACAGTATGTACACTCACAGCTTTCTGCTTCCTTCTGTGGCAGGAGGAATACAGTACTGGTTCTACCCAGGAATAAGTGGGTGGTCTGCTCCACCACTAAAAACAACTGTCATACATGGCCTGAAATGTGCTGAAAATTACCTTAAACAATCACTCCATCAATCAATCCTTCTCTACACAAACTTTAATTATTCAGTTCAACCTGCTCATAAGACCACCTCAGTTATTAGACCACTTGATTAAATCAAGAGGCCATTTTTTCAGTTCTCAAACTTCCAGACCATAGGAGCAAATGTAGGCAGACATTATACATTGAGTAGAGAGGTATCAAGGGCACCTTCTTTTTATTGTTTTATTTTCCCCCACTTGTATAATTTGAGCAAAAATCATTTATAAACATGAAATGAAAAGGAACTGCAACAGAATGCATTTTTGGGGTCCTTGAATGCAACTGGGACTGTAAGATCTTAACACTATTTCCTGTATTTTTCATTCACAGAGCAGTTGGAACAAGCCGCCAACCTTCTGCTGATGTATGGCAAGATTGATGAAGCGTCAAAAATCGCCAGGAAGGCGATGGACGAGCCGATGATAGCACGCTGTCAACTCGTGACCTGCCGCGTGATCATGTCCAAGAAAGACAAAACGGATCTGCCACAGACATACTTGTTGGATTTAATGAAGGAAGCTGAAGAGATGTTTCAGAGCTGCGTCAACAATAACGGCTATGGAGAAGTGTGTCTGCTGCAGGCCGAGTTGACGGGAAACATCGATAACGTGAAGTTGGCTTCGAAGGCTTTCAAGAGTTCAAAGCCATTTGAGAACGAGGCTGGGCTGGTGGAGTGTGCTGATTGGCTGATGAGATACGCTCAGTTGGAAAGTATAGAAAGTTTGAAGACAGTGATTCAAAGCATCAGATACTTGTTTAACGTATGTCAGGCTCTTTTAGAACCAAACACTCCCTCAAACGTGCAGAAGGTGATACAGTTTGACCAGTTCTACGGTCTGAACCCATTCAACCAGACGACATTGGCCATACATCCGAAGGAGAAGCCAATGTGTATGACAATGTTAGACGACGTGTTTCGCTTCAAAACTGAGAAAAAGAAAACACAGGTGGAGCTGCCCAAGGTCGAGGTTCACGAGTCGATTGTCGCCTTCCTTCTGAAGAGAACCAGTGCATGGTTAGAACCTGTCTGGGGTGCTTTGCTAAAGTTGAGGAACAAGACTCGAGTCTGCGACTACTTCCAGGCAGGTCTGGATTGTCCAGATCACGGCAGCGTTGATTCCCCATGCAATATGCGTCATGTGTCGCACACAAAGGAAACCTTTCAAAAGCTGATAGGCTTAGACATCCAGCTGATGGAATACGAGGCAAACGTGCAAGGAGGGGCAGCGCTTCTGAAGAAGAAATATCCAGCAGGTATCGGAGGTATCGGAGAACTTGTCCATGACTATGTTGCAGAAGGGGAGCGAGACATCAGCTGTAAGTATGAGGCCTGTAAATATCTGTGGGATGACTTGATGCAGGTGCACGGGCACTCTATGCTTATTGGAGACGATAGCAAGGAGCTGTTGCGATATCTACGCTCACTTGATAAAGTGCATAGCCACCTGAGGAAGTTCCTGCTAGAGAACTGGAGCAAGGCTATCACAAACGATCCAAAGAAACTGAAGAGCATGTCTGTCAGACAGACCGAGATCTTTCTTCTATTCGAGTTTGGCTTTCACCTGTTTGGATTTGACACCGGTCGAAGGAAGATTGAACCATTGCCGAATAAGGAAATGACAAAATTGGAAAGCACTCTAGAGGCAGAGATATGGAATAAATGGGGTCGCGAGTTTAAGAAGAATGAGAAGTACTACACACTGATGATGGGTTATGACAGGGATGGCCGTTTCTTTGTAGAGTGTGTCGCACGAAGGTTCTCTGATGCATACTCCATGATCTCCAAAAGTAGCCCCGACCCATATGAAGCCGTCTTCAAATTCACCAAGTTCATGATTCAGTTGAGCCAGCGTCGTGACGTAGCCTGCCTGCCAGAGATGAAGCACTACCTGATGTGGATAGAGTTCTACATCACACTGGCCATCTTCATCATTGCGAAACTCAAGACCCAAACATTTACCGACTTCGTGTTCATCCTTCCGTCCAACTATCTAGCCCTCGTGAAATTCATAGAGGCATCATTCCCCAACGATGGTTTCCCAGTGAAAGACTCGGTTGACTGGTGGAAACCTAATTTTAAACAGCAACATGCTTTGGATTCACTTACAGAGAGGTTAAAGTTCATGGCTTTTGCTGTGTCGGGTCATAGTCAAGGAATACTGCTTCTTCGTCATGCTCTGACACTAAGTCTGGGTGACCCCAACAATTACGGCATCGTGGAAAGAATCCTGATTCTAGCCATGACCTTGGTGTGTAACGTCGGCAAAGCTGTCCCTGTGGAATGTGAGATCAGCCTTCTGAAGAGCATGAGCCATACGGTCTTGCCTGCTGACGCACCAAAAAGACTGCATGAAGCGATTGAGTCGGTCAGACTGGCAAAAGGAATTGCAGATGTTGCCAGAATCTTGCAGGTCTTGCTGACCAAACGTCAGCGAGGAGAAGATCTGATGGTGTGTAAGTGGAGGACTGGAAAGAAACAGAAAATTGAGATGGGGGAGTTGCAGAACGTCCTGTTGTTCTCCAAGTATTTCCTAAACCAAGGTACAGTGGCAGCTATGGAGAATATCGCTCCTGTAGCGGAGACTCCAAGCACGGAAGATCAGTTCATCGAGGGTGAGCCCACAGAGGAAGAAATTCTGAAGGGCCAGAAAGATAAGGAGGCTCACATGAATGAAGCTAGAAGGAACAAAGCTGCACTGTTGATTACCAAGTTCTTTAGATATGTGATGATGAGGAGGCATGGTACTTGCGGTGCAGAGATTGGAGAGGAGATGAGCATTGGAATTGATCAACCATTCCAGACAGTACAGATTGATGATCGTGTATGCGGGTATTGTGGTGTATATTTTGACCAGAAGCTTAATGATCAGATGGCATACGAACATTCGACAGTTATTGGAGGTTCATCCGTCTTGAATGACGGTGGTAGTGATAGTTTACCTCAGCCCGTTTCCCCAACGACGACTTCATACCCATGGGGTGGTAACACACAGGGTCCACTTACAGATAATTCAGAATTCCGGGCACAAATACTGCAAACCATAAAACAGAAACATATACAAGAAACTTCACACATACAGAAAATGTTAGAGTTCAGAAGTTTTGTGAACCGATACAAAGAACGTGTAGCCCCAAAGTTAGAAAAAGTCAAGAATTTCTTGTATAACTCGAGTTACGAGCTCGATGATCCAGGTTACTTGGAGCGGTTCTATGACAGGCACCAGATGGAGATAGAGCGAATGATGAGCAAATGCAGTCTGATAGAGAGAGAGGTGCAGATGTTGATGCAGAGTCGCGCTTGGTCCACGTCTGGCAGGATTGAACAGAACCTGATAGAGCTGTATTCAGACTTCATAATTGTCCAACCATACGTGGAAGAGGTACAAGCCAGACTGAAACAGGTGAGAGAATTAAAGTAGCTATCCTGCCAACAACAGTCAAATTTTACAACATATATATACACCGTTTCTAAACCTACTGATGACGAGGAATATATATAACTTTGATATTTTGAATCCAAACTCTATAGACACAATATAAACAGCTTTAACCAGCCAGCTACCAACTCATAATCATTTTACCCATATTCAATTACGGGTATTTTAAAAACACATGAAGAAATCTATACTTTTAATCGGCACATATATATTGGGCCTAAAAAAAAAGCTTGTTAGCTCTACTGGCCAAAGGCCAGGCAAGCTTATGCGATCACTTTTCGTCCGTCTGTCTGTTAGCAATTTTATAAAATCGACATCTCCTCTGAAACCGCTTGAAGGATTTTGATGAAACTTCATCACAATGTTACTTGGGAGGGCCCCTCTCAGATTTATGTTTTTCAAGGCTGCCAGTTAGGGCTGCGTATCGGTCGGAATGATCGATACGATATTTGTATCGATACAAAATGATCGATATTCGATATATCATACGATATTTTTTCAGCAGTAATAAAAGACTAAAATGTAAACGTTTTGTCATTTATTCATTCAAAAAGTAAACACAGAAGCTTTATCTGAATGCTTTTTCAAGAATATCATTGCATCCAAGGCATCTTCATTCAGCCACGACCTCTCTGCTGATAGAATATCCCCAGATGTCGAAAAATACAGATGTCAAAAATGCAATCAATCGCCAGAAAATCGTGGCGTACTTTCGTGGCATAAGTACGCCGAGAAGCTTTTCCAAATCCGCGTAGTTTTATCATCGAAACTCCGCGTAATTACGCGATTTGTAAATTCCTCGATTTGTGAAAGAGTAAAGTGTGGGCTTCGCGTGAGCTGTACTGTATGCAATGGGAGAGAGTTCACTTTTGATCGATATTTTGACCGATACGAACCCTAAATACCGGTATTTGATATATACCGGAAACCGGTACACAGCCCTACCGCCAGTCGTCCAAGATGGCCTGCGATTGATTTCAAAACGACATCTCCGAAACCACTTAATCCATTCCAGTGAAATATCATATACATGTTCCTTGGGTTGGCCTCTATCAAATTTGTGTTTTTTGTTGTCGTCGAATAATCAAAATGGCCGCTACGACAACCCAAAGTTTACATAGAGTTATATAGGAAAAGGCTAAAATTGACATCTTTTCTGAAACTCTTGAAGGATTTTGTTGAAACTTTATCACAATGATCTTTGGGAAAGTGCACCTCAGATTTGTGTTTTTCGCAGCCGCCAGTTGTCCAACATGGCCAAAAGTCAAATTTAAGGAAATTTCAAAACGACATCTCCACGAAACAACTTAATCCATTCCAGTGAAATATTATGTACATGTTCCTTGGGTTGGCCTCTATCAAATTTGTGTTTTTTGTTATCGAATAATCAAAATGGTTGCCATGGTGACCGAAGGTTTACATAGAGTTATATAGGAAAAGGTTAAATATGAAATCTTCTCTGAAACCTGTTGAAACTTTATCACAATGGTTGGCATCTATTAAGTTTCTGTTTTTTGTTTTCTTGCAATAATCAAAATGGCCACCGTGGCGACCCAAAGTTTATATAGGAAAAGGCTAAATATGACATCTTTACACAGTAGAGTGTCTACAGGCCCTCTTGGGCCTCTTGTTTTTTATAACGGTAATTTCTTTTTAGCTCTACTGATCAAAGATCAAGATCAGCAGAGCTTATGCCGTGGTCCGTTGTCCATCGTCCGTCCGTCCATGCGTAAACTTTTTTTGTGGCGTCTTACTCCTCTGAAACTACTTGGCGGATTTTCATGAAACATCACAGAAATGTTGCTCTTGATGTCTAGTTGATTCTAGCAAAAATTCAGGTTGGCCGGAAATTCAAGAAGGCTGCCATGGCTAAAAATAGATTTTAAAAATGCACTGGAACGTTCCTCTTGATGTTTGGTTGATCCTAGCAAAGATTCAGGTCAGCCGAAATTCAAGACGGCCACCACGGCTAAAAATAGATAAAAAAACTAAAGTTTGTAGCACCTACTTCTTGAAAACTAGAAGTAATATTGATATATGGGACTGTTTTATGTGATTTTGTGGCAATTACTACTTAAAAACCGTAAGTGATATTGATTTGGAACCTTTACCAAAATGACTGGCATGACATGTAGTTGATCCTGACCAATTTTAATTTGGATGTGAAACATGGCCACCAGAGTCAATCTTTGTTTACATAGAGTTATATAGGAAAAACTTGGGGCGACTACTCCTCCGAGATTACTTGAAGGATTTTCATAAAACTTAACAGAAATGTTGCTCTTGATGTCTAGTTGATCCAAGGAAAATTTCGGGTCGGATGGACATTCAAGATGGCCGCCATGGCTAAAAATAGATTTTAAAAAAATATTAATTTTTTTTTAGCAACTTCTTCTTAAAATCTATAAGTGATATTCATATGGGACTTTTTCTAAAAGGATCAGCATGACATGGTGTTGGCCCTTGTTGAAAATTATTTTGATTTGACGTTAAACATGGCTAGCGGCCATCTTTGTTTACATAGAGTTATATAGTAAAACAGGGCTTCTAAAATCGCCGGTTTATCGGTTCCCAGACTGAAATCTGTTTCTCCGGACCGTTTTTCTTTTCAAAATCTCTGTTTAAATCGGTCCCAGATATTTTATCTATCGGTCGTTAAAAAATCTACAATTGCCCTTTACACTCCTTCTAATATCCTAAAATATGCCTTACGGCAATATTCTTTGATCCATAACACAATTGTTTGTCACTCGCTGTGCGAAAGTAGGTCAATTTGGTCAATTTGGACTAAACCATTACAGATGGTAGGGAGTTTTCCGAAAGAGTCTATAGCTAGAAAGCAGGCCTTTGATGTGTGATCAGTGAAAGTATATCACGCGTTCTTTCGGTTCACTGAAGCGAGTGTTACCGTCTGTAATTTCTTTGATATACCGTTAGTCGTAAGGTGTTAGCCCGTTTGCTTGTGTCGGTTTGTTTTTTTAAGTGTTCAAAGCTGGGACTGAAATTTGTTTGCGTCATTAAAAAAAAAAAAAATACCGAGATGTGTTAATAGTTTGTTTGATTTTTTTTTTACAATAACTTTAAGTATAATATTAATGACATTAATTAAGGAAAGTGATCAAACCTGACACCGTTGTTTTTTTAAGTCGGACCGAAATTGTTTGCGTTAGTCGTAACATTTGGTATTAATTAAGCTAATTGATGAACGTAGTGGCTAGCTGCAGCACAACGCATATCAAAATATACAAGTAAAATTTGATGCATGGCATCAGTTCCCCTCAAAAAGATTTTGGTCAAAGATGTGAGAGTGTTAGAACCGACAAATGAACTTCACGCGACTTCCGGTTTATTAGACACTTCCGGTTCAATTCCTCAAATGATCAACAATTTTAATATTGAGTGAAAATTATTCATTCAGTAAAGCGAAGACATGATGTCAGTCATTAAAATGTACAAATTGTGATAAAGTAAGTTATAAATAATACAAATATAATACAAACATACATTTTAAATAGTTCTCTATATCAATGACTAAACGAAAAAAATGCATGGTGCAGCTGACATGGTGGGTGGGGTACGTCGATTTTAGTGATTTTTTCAAAATAAGTGCGATTCTTACGGCAGTAAAAAACCTGGACCGATTTGCATTTTAAAATTTTAGAAGCCCTGTAGTAAAACCTTGTAGCTACAACTCCTCTGAAACTACTTGACAGATTTTCATGAAACTTCACAGGAATGCTGATCTAGCTATCAAAACCTGTCAGTAGAGCTTCAAGGTCATTGACCTCTTGTTAGACTTCCAGTCGAAATTAAGCGCACTGGCGAGAAGCAGATCGACCTATTGCGAATATCGCGTGTTGCTTACATAAGCTACTGTCAGCCGCAATACACTCGACAGATACACCAAGATGATTTCGGGTAGGAACTTGGGAGTTTCCCGGAATCCTTAATATTTTATGACGACAGAGTACCTGTATCTGCAGCTCTCTATGTGTACCAAAGAAACACAACACAAACAATAGACTTGTTTTATGCAACAGTCAACTTAAAGTCTTTAATTCTGGTGTTATTAGCTCTACTGATCAAAGGTCAGCAGAGCTCGTGGTGAGCCGTCCGTCTCCATCTGTAAACTTTTTTTTGTAGTGACTACTCTGAAACTGCTTGGCGGAATTTCATTAAACTTCACAGGAATGTTGCTCTTGATGTCTAGTTGATCCTCAATTTTTGGACCTTGGTTGACAAACTTAATGGGGTTTAAACGTGATTTGTTTTCTTTCAGTTTCTGGTCAGTTACTTTGTGAACTGTTTGTTCTTTTGAATCCCTAATCTCTTTGACATGTTTGTTGGACTCTTCATAGGCACGTCATATTTTGATTGTTTTGTCTAAGTCAAGTTTATCTTTGCGTAAGAGCAGTTCTTGAAGTTTTCCAGTTACACTGAGAACAATCTTATCTCGGATCATTCTGTCTTTCTCTACAAAATTGCATAAATTTGCACGAGTCCTTACTTCAGTCAAAAGTGTTCGAAACCAGGGACGTCATTCGACAAGACCAACCAAAATCTGTGCGACTCCAGCACTTAATTTTTATGTGGGTTGCAGTATTCTTCTAGTTTTTAGCTCTACTGATCAGAGATCAGCAGAGCTTATGCCGTGGTGCGGCGTCCGTCGTCCGTCTGCCCGTCCGTCCGTCTGTCCGTCCGTTAACTTTTATTTGTAGCGACTACTCCTCTGAAACTACTGGATGGATATTCATAAAACTTTACAAAAATGTTGCCCATGAAGTCTAGTTGATCCTAGCAAAAATTCATGTTGATGTGAAATCCAAGATGGCCGCCAAAGCTAAAAATAGATTTTTTAAATACAAGTTTGTAGCGACTACTTCTTGAAAACTATAAGTGATATTGATATGGGACTTTTTCTAAAATGATCAGCATGACATGATGTTGGTCCTTGTCGAAAATCCTTTTGATTTGACGATAAACATGGCTGCCAGCGGCCATCTTTGTTTACATAGAGTTATATAATGAAAACTTGTAGCGACTACTCCTCTGAAACTACTTGACGGATTTTCATGAAACTTCACAGGAATGTTGCTCTTGATGTCTTATTGATCCTAGCAAAATTTCAGGTCGGCCGGAAATTCAAGATGGCCGCCACGGCTAAAAATAAATTTTCAAAATACAAGTTTGTAGCGACTACTTCTTGAAAACTATAAGTGATATTGATATGGGACTTTTTCTAAAATGATCAGCATGACATGATGTTGGTCCTTATCAAAAATCGTTTTGATTCGACGTTAAACGTGGCTGCCAGCGGCCATCTTTGTTTACATAGAGTCATATAGTAAAAACTTGTAGCGACTACTCCTCTAAAACTACTTGGCGGATTTTTATGAAACTTTACAGGAATGTTGCTCTTAATGTCTAATTGATCCTAGCAAAATTTCAGATCGGCCAGAAATTCAAGATGGCTGCCACAGTTAAAAATAAATTTTTAAAAAATAAGTTTGTAGCGACTACTTCTTGAAAACTATAAGTGATATTGATATGGGACTTTTTCTAAAATGATCAGCATGATATGATGGTTATCCGAGTCGAACATTATTTTGATTCGACATTAAACATGGCTGCCAGTGGCCATCTTTGTTTACATAGAGTTATATAATGAAAACTTGTAGCGACTACTCCTCTGAAACTACTTGACGGATTTTCATGAAACTTCACAAAAATGTTGCTCTTGATGTCTAATTGATCCTAGCAAAATTTCAGGTCGGCCGGAAATTCAAGATGGCCGCCATGGCTAAAAATAGATTTTCAAAATACAAGTTTGTAGCGACTACTTCTTGAAAACTATAAGTGATATTGATATGGGACTTTTTCTAAAATGATCAGCATGACATGATGTTGGTCCTTATCAAAAATCGTTTTGATTCGACGTTAAACGTGGCTGCCAGCGGCCATCTTTGTTTACATAGAGTTATATAATGAAAACTTGTAGCGACTACTCCTCTGAAACTACTTGACGGATTTTCATGAAACTTCACAAAAATGTTGCTCTTGATGTCTAATTGATCCTAGCAAAATTTCAGGTCGGCCGGAAATTCAAGATGGCCGCCATGGCTAAAAATAGATTTTCAAAATACAAGTTTGTAGCGACTACTTCTTGAAAACTATAAGTGATATTGATATGGGACTTTTTCTTAAATGATCAGCATGACATGATGTTGATCCTTGTCGAAAATCGTTTTGATTCGACATTAAACATGGCTGCCAGTGGCCATCTTTGTTTACATAGAGTTATATAGTAAAAACTTGTAGCGACTACTCCTCTGAAACTACTTGGCGGATTGTCATGAAACGTTACAGGAATGTTGCTCTTGATGTCTAATTGATCCTAGAAAAATTTCAGGTCGGCCGGAAATTCAAGATGGCCGTCACAGCTAAAAATAGATTTTTAAAAAATAAGTTTGTAGCGACTACTTCTTGAAAACTATAAGTGATATTGATATGGGACTTTTTCTAAAATGATCAGCATGACATGATGTAGATCCTCATTAAAAATCGTTTTGATTCGACGTTAAACGTGGCTGCCAGCGGCCATCTTTGTTTACATAGAGTCATATAGTAAAAACTTGTAGCGACTACTCCTCTGAAACTACTTGACGGATGTTCATGAAACTTCACAGGAATGTTGCTCTTGATGTCTAGTTGATCCTAGAAAAATTTCAGGTCGGCCGGAAATTCAAGATGGCCGCCACAGTTAAAAATAGATTTTTAAAAAATAAGTTTGTAGCGACTACTTCTTGAAAACTATAAGAGATATTGATATGGGACTTTTTCTAAAATGATCAGCATGACATGATGGTTATCCGAGTCGAACATTATTTTGATTCAATGTTAAACATGGCTGTCAGTGGCCATCTTTGTTTACATAGAGTTATATAATGAAAACTTGTAGCGACTACTCCTCTGAAACTACTTGACGGATTTTCATGAAACTTCACAGGAATGTTGCTCTTGATGTCTAATTGATCCTAGCAAAATTTCAGGTCGGCCGAAAATTCAAGATGGCCACCATCGCTAAAAATAGATTTTCAAAAAAACAGTTTGTCGACTACTTCCTGAAATCAAAATCGATCAGTAGAGCTTCAAGGTCATTGACCTCTTGTTCTAGTACCTTATCTGGTTTGTTTTTATCACCATCCTCACCCCACCTGAATTGGTCATATATTTCTATAATTTGGGGTCCAGCACAATGCAAGATAATTGCAGTTTGTGTTTCTGCAGACTTTTGTCTGCACCACTAGCTTTAAGGTATAATTGGACCTGTCTTTTCCATTTTTTGTAATTTTCTGATACATTACCATCGTTAATATTGAGATCTCCGGGCGGTTTAAACAGATGATTCTGCCATTTTTAATATTTTCATTTAATTTAGTTTTCGTGACTTCAATTTTTCTCCGATTTCTGGCTAAATTCAGTCTTTCTTTCACTGTGAGGTCGTTTCTGCCGCTGCCACCATGTTGTTAAGTCTCTATCAGGAGAACTTCATCTTAATCTACTAACAGGTAGAAGTAACATTATTAGCAAACCTTTCCAAAACTGTTACCGTAACGGCATCAGTTATGATATTTTCCATGTAGCATACAGTTATGGTACTAAACTGAAGTTGTAGTGACTATGATCCTGGGATCCCGATTGGTTCTTTTACCCCGCTCACTTTTGTAACCAGTGCCTACAACGCGACAAGGTCATCCAGCACTTGCTGTTAATTGTTGCGTTATTTTTCCAGGAGGAAGAGGACAGATCCCGACAAGCTTCGGCATCGGTCAGCGCCACCTCGCAGCAGAGCGAGAATTGGGAAGATGAACTGGATGATATAGAGCAGGTTGTGGAGGAGCCCACAGTGCACCGTACGAGGGAGTTCCGTACCAGGGAGTTCCGTAGCAAACGTTACGGAGGTAAGAGGAGGGGCCAGAGGAACAGTCAGAACTGAGTACAGATCCGCCATTAGAGCAAAAACAAGCCCCTCTCACAGCCCTTGGAAGTATCCGAACTAAAATATAGAGACAACTAAGGGATGGTTGTATTCAATAGAAAGTAGTGAAATGGGTAAATTAAGCTTTTGAAGGAAAATTAAGGCACGTGAAAGTGAAAGATGCACCATTAATTTCTTCATGGTGATTTGTACGAAATTGTTGCATATACAGGAAGGTGTCTCTATTCTACAATACTGTTGCTGTTGTTGTAGAGATATTTGGTACATGTTGTTGTTGTTGAGATATTTGGTACATGGCTACCACTTCTTCTGAGAGACATGTAACTTATGAACAATTTTTGTTTGTGATCTGAAATGATTGAGTTTTAGTCAGATATATTGCATTAATTAACTAGATTAGATCAGGTAATATCTTCAGGTACAAGCATTAAAGGGAACGATGTGCTATTTTCCAACAACATTTATTTAAAAGTGTTATGAAAAAAAGCTGGAAAAAATTATCTAAATTCTATAAAAAAATAAAAGAGATACAACCTTTTGAAAATTTGCAAAGAAACATAAATGGAGGCAGCCATTTTGGAACGATGATGTCATCGTGCCTTTTAACCATATTGACAATATACCTTTTAAAACATTATGTGGTAGCCGAAATTAACTTTTTTTTCATACCCCAGCCAACCCCGTTTTCGCTTCTTGGAGAAGGGGTTGGATGGGGTATGAAAGTTAATACTCGGACCATGTAATGATCACTGTAAATTGATTAAAAAATAGACAAATGTAAAATGTATACATTATATTCTTATGTTTCATTTTCAGTGATTTTCTTTGCTTTAAAAGATACCTTGTCAGTGGTAAAAAAGCATGGTGACCATTGTTCCAAGATGGCTGCCTCCATTTATGTTTTGAAATATGACCCTTTATTTTTCATGACATTTTGGTAAAAAAAATTAAACAGTGCATTATCCCCTTTACATCAGTTAGCGCAGTGACAATTTAGCTTGATGCTCTCATACAATGTATATGACCTGTTTTGCTTACTATATGGTTTGAAATCACGGCGTGTTTGGGTTTATTTTTACATAGTTATGTGGGCTTGAGTTTCCTGCAGAATCAAAAGAGAGTTGGTATATTGTTCACAGACTGGGTTGGTATTGTACACAGACTGGTTTGGTATATTGTACACAGCTGGTTTGGTATATTGTTCACAGACTGGGTTGGTATATTGTATACATACTGGGTTGGTATATTGTACACAGACTGGGTTGGTATATTGTTCACAGTCTGGGTTGGTATATTGTTCACAGACTGGGTTGGTATATTGTACACAGACTGGGTTGGTATATTGTACACAGACTGGGTTGGTATATTGTACACAGACTGGGTTGGTATATTGCACACAGACTGGGTTGGTATATTGTACACAGACTGGGTTGGTATATTGTACACAGCTGGTTTGGTATATGACTGGGTTGGTATATTGTTCACAGTCTGGGTTGGTATATTGTAAGCATACTGGGTTGGTATATTGTACACAGCTTGGGTTGGTATATTGTACAGACTGGTTATCTACATATCAGTATTACACGTTGTGCCTAAGAGTAATATTTTTTTAATTCATTCCGTTTGTTATTTTGTTTACAGATATATTTTTTATATTTCATGCAAATTTGATTCAGTATATTTTATACGCTGTGTAGTGCCATAATCATATTTGATACATGTGTGTGTAATGCAAGGTTAATATTCCGTTTCTGACTGGTTTGTACGACTATGCCTGTGAGCATCTCCAAACAAGTCATTTAGTTTATAACATAACAGTCCCTTTAAAGGGACACACGGCAATCTTGATTTGTTTAAAACGCGTGGCATCCTGTAAGTTTTTCTACATAACTTGCATTTTTGTAATCATTAATATTAATGGAATAGTTCAAATCAAATTGTTTTACATATTACTGACAATTGGTAATATTGCACCAATAATATATTTAAACATTTAGTAGAATAATGAAGAAAACTGAAATCGCAATTGTTTTATTTAAATATATGCAAGCAGGTTTAAAGTTAAAATGATACTAGAATATAAATGTGGGTGTTAACTTTAACGCTTGATACTCATTTCAAGATGGCCATGTGTCTCTTTAATGCTATTGTACAAACATGTCATTTAGTGTTATTGTTATGTTATTATTTATTACTAACTGTTGATAGCAGTCATGTGTTTATTGATTTTCTAAACTTAGTTTAAACTATTCTACTATATACATGATATAGTGCATCATAACCATAACATGTTTTGTTGCTTTCCTGTTGCCAAATTTGAAGTGTTTTTTGTTTGATTTCTATTAATTTTGATTTGTATTATTAACTCTCTGAAGATAATATATGAAAGAAAAGTTCAAATCTGGTCATACGACCGCTTGTTTTAAGCATCCACCTGCCGTAAACACCAGTTAGAGTTCCCTCCAAAGGAATTCGCTATTATTTTATACTGCTATAAGTGACCATCTGTCTAACGTGACCAACGACTGCATTATTTCAAACCAAAAGACCACTTTTGTGATCAATAAGCGACCACCATTTTTTCTCAGGAAATAAAACCTGTAGAAACCCAGTTTAACTTAACTCGGTAAATCACAGAGAAACAAGATAAAACATACATTCATCAATAACCTAATTAGTCACCTTCCGTTGATGATTAGGGGGCTGGTGCATGATAGGAAAGGTTAAATTATTCATAAATATTCATAAGTTTACTTGAATACAAAGCTGTGATTGGTCAATACTGTCAAAATCAGAACCAATCGGATTTAATCCGTAGTAGTTTCGTATAATATTTTTTGATATATTTTAACATTGTATGATTTAAAAAATGTTGGACACATAGTAGATGACGCTGTAGTGGTATTATATAGTATATAACAAATGCCACGATCTGTAATCTGATTGGTTGCAGTAATTTGGCATGTGAGCGATCTCAGATTAATAAATGGAGATGCTTGTTTTAGTGATGAATAGAAAATTTCAAGATTGATGTATGTCCCTTTGAGATCAGTTTTGGTCTTTCTACTGAGCAGTCTCTTAAAACAGATTTGACTGTATGTGATATAAACAGAAATGTTATCAGCACCTGACCTAAAAGGACACGTGGTGATCTAAAATTACACCTTGATTTATTAATCCAGTATTATTTAACTGTAAAGCTCCTTGCATTATAATTAAATAAAGGTAAAAACTCAGCACTCGCTCCACCTACCGCTCAATATCTACTGCTCAATACATCCCTCCCATGTGGTTGCTGGGATAGAGTTCAACCACTGTAAATCCTGATAGAGGCAGAGGGGTAGGCCCTCTCCTTTGTGTTCATTTTGTCATTTTTTATCATGCTTATTCACGTCTTCATCAGGACACTGCATAATCAGTTGTGGAAACATGGCTCCATTGTAAATGCAGTGTCTGCTATAGAATTTGCATATAACCTTTCATGTGTTAGTGTGCCTTAAAACCCAGTTCAGTTTTATCATTTTTTGTTCATGTTCATTAAAGGTCTTCATCATGATCCCTGCATTGTTTCAGGTGCTATCTCGCTCGCATCAAAAGAGCAGTGGCAGAAAAACAATAACGTGGCTCCAGCGTAAATGGAGTTTCTACGATAGAACTTGCAGCATCTCTGCAGTTCAGGGCGAGAAGGTTCGAGGCCCATTTTCCATATTTTATCTCGATGTACATGGAAGATGAGCCTGGCATGTTTATGCCTGATAGGCGCCATATAACCTTTTCATGTGTTGGTGCACCTTAAAACCCCAATTCAGTTCATAATGCCGCATAATCAAATGTGGAAACGAGGCTCCATTGAGGGTCTACTATAGAATTTGCAGCAACTCTGCAGGTTAGAAGGTTCGAGGCCCATTCTCCATTTTTTTTCTTGATGTAAATGGAGGATGAGCCTGGCATGTTCGTTCCTATTAGGCGCCATATAACCTTTCATGTTTTGGTACACCGTAAAATTCACTTTAATACATCCGCCTCTCAATAATCCACCGCTCAATACATCCACCACGGGATTGGTTGTGTCCAAACTCAAAGCATCATTAAATACATTGTACGGTATATGGTGTATTTTTAACGGTCGTACGCAAAGAATGTTGTCAAGATTTATAAAAACGTTCCTGACTGGCTTATGATTATTGGTGCAGTACAGTCAATAAGATAAAGGCAAAAACAATTTGCTTCAAATTATTAAAAAACAACTATTAATTCCTGATTTGCGGTTAATCTTATGTAGAAAACTAATTTAAAAAAATCATAAGCTCATGGTGTCCCTTTAAAGTGCTAAAAATGATATTCAGTCTGTTTATTTAATACACTTTCATCTATTATCTTTAGAGAATTAATGTTCACCAGTGAAAAGTGTTGATTATTTGTGTGTGGAGATTTTCATTTATAAAACAATATATGTGGGTGCATATGATATTATGCAATGATGTGTCTTGTTAAACATTTATGCCTGTAATATATTTTCATTAAAAAATCAAAAAGTTAACTTGGATTTTTTTTAGATCTTTTGTCATTATACTTACATGTGTTAATGTTTTTTATCACATAACTTATGGTGTGGGAGTGGAATAACACCATTCTATATTTTCGATATATACCAGTTATATAAGTATGCAAATAAGCCTGGTATGCGCTGTCAAAAACAAATTGATAATGACTATGATCCAATTCCCACGGTTTATGTCGGTTTCGCGTGTTAAAGCAACAGGCAAAATGAAATAAAAGTCAATATCATCAGGCAAAATGAAATAAAAGTCGATATGCGAGTTATGTGATAAATTTATTAAACTTGTTAGCAAAAATGATATAATTATCGGCAAGAGCCTCGCATTATATCATTTTGCCAACTGTTTAATAAATTCAATAACAAATGAGTACTCATGTAAGATTCTCTATACATACAACATAAAAAAGTTACTTCAACATTTGTTTTTTTAATGTCTTTCATCATTAGAATTCCATGAAAGTTTACTATTTTAATAAAAGAAAGACACTTGATAGAGCAGAGTTGTACAGTAGATTATATAGGTCATTGTCAACGTAGAAAAAAAACTAAATATTTTAGCTTTAATCTCCCCTGCATAGCATGGCAGACACATGGGGATCACTTTGTCATCCGTCACACTTTAACCTGCACCCTAACATTGACCATAACTTGCAAAAGTATATAACCTATGTTCATAAAACTTCACACACGTTTTCATCTAACCTTAAAGAATGTTGTAACACAATGTCCAAAAACTTCACTTTCATTTCTGCAGAGTTGTGCCCATTTGCATAAAACTTCAACCTGCAACCTAACCAAGCTGAAATAAGTACACTGCATGTGACACAAGTGTTCATCTAGTTACAGACCCAGTTGCATTCAGAATGAACGATGAAAAAAATGCCTTTTTTTAAAACACTGAAAATTGAAAACAAACACAACCACTGAAATGCAGTTTTAAAAATGCATTTCTCTTTTTAGGATAACTTCTATTATCTTTTTGAACGCAGTTGGGTCGATAATTACCACAATCCACTCGATAATTACCACAATCCACTTGATAATTACCACAATCCACTCGCTTCTTATTCCAAAATTGCATTTTTGCAGAGACAGTCGTCTCTAACCGTCCTTCCCCACTGTTTTTTTGAAGAGCTGCATCAACTTTAAGAATTAAAACATGTCCGGCAGTAGTTGTATTAATCCTGAGAGATGTTACGCTTGTTAAATACTGCAAGAATGAACCCAAATGCATTTTCTTCATTTATGCATTTAAATGCACGCATTATGTTGCATTCAGGGATGTAGTTCCATGCATTTAAGTGAATGCAGAGTCATTTGTAAATGCTGAATGCAAATGAATGCATTTTAAATAAAACATGAACGCAGTTGGGTCTGTACTGCAATAGGGGAGCTTCTCAGCGTCCCTCTCACATTACAGTTTTTATGCAAGTTGGTCGTAACTTTTGAATTTGATTGAAACTTTACACAAATGTTCCCCATGGGGAAGACAATGTTCTTTAACTCTTGCTTTTCATTTACCAGTAACATGACCATTTTTAGCTCGACTATGCGAAGAACAAGAGTACTCAACCCGATGTCGGCATCCCACATCAAGGTTTGCATGTAAGCTACGTTTACAGGTCTATATCTCT
Source organism: Cyrtodaria siliqua (assembly GCA_037043455.1). Taxonomy (NCBI): domain Eukaryota; kingdom Metazoa; phylum Mollusca; class Bivalvia; order Adapedonta; family Hiatellidae; genus Cyrtodaria; species Cyrtodaria siliqua. The sequence goes on along the minus strand of JAWPHD010001441.1, from coordinate 137,024 downwards.
TACATTTCTTGTCCTAGCTCAACTAAATTTGGCCATGGGCTTATACCTTATAGCATTATCTCAAGGACTGCATCAGTAATTTTGGTTCCTGTAACCCTTGGGCTCCCATGGAACCGAAATTCTTAAAATGTGTCTCATTTCAAAAATTGTGCGTGTAAGCTGTGTTTACAGGTCTATCTTGTCCTCGCTCAACTAAATTTGGGAATCGGGTGGCAAAACCTGGTACTGAGTACCACCTTGTATCCCAGGTGCCTTAAACCTGGTGCTGAATAACATCTTATATCCCAGGTGTCATAAACCTCTTACTGAGTAACATCTTATATCCCAGGTGTCATAAACGTGGTACTGAGTACTGCCTTATATCCCAGGTGTCATAAACCTGGTATGAGTAACATCTTATATCCCAGATGTCATAATCCTGGCACTGAGTACAGCCTTATATCCCAGGTGTCATAAACCTGGTACTGAGTACCGCCTGATATCCCAGGTGTCACAAACCTGGTACTGAGTACAGCTTTATATCCCAGGTGCCATAAACCTGGTACTGAGTACAGCCTTATATCCCAGGTGTCATAAACCTGGTACTGAGTAACATCTTATATCCCAGGTGTCATAAACCTGGTAGTGAGTAACATCTTATATCCCAGGTGTCATACACCTGATAGTGAGTAACATCTTATATCCCAGGTGTCATAAACCTAGTACTGAGTAACATCTTATATCCCAGGTGTCATAAACCTGGTAGTGAGCAACATCTTATATCCCATGTGCCATAAATCTGGTACTGAGTACAGCCTTATATCCCAGGTGTCCTAAACTTGGTACTGAGTAACATCTTATATCCCAGGTGTCATAAACCTGGTACTGAGTACCGCCTTATATCCCAGTTGTCTTAAACCTGGTACTGAGTAACATGTTATATCCCAGGTGTCATAAACCTGGTACTGAGTACCACCTTATATCCCAGGTGTCTTACACCTGGTACTGAGTACATCCTTATATCCCAGGTGTCATAAACCTGGTTCTGTGTACTGCCTTATATACCAGGGCCATAAACCTGGTACTGAGTACCGCTTTATATCCCAGGGCCATAAACCTGGTACTGAGTACTGCTTTATATCCCAGGGCCATAAACCTGGTACTGAGTACAGCCTTATATCCCAGGTGTCATAAACCTGGTAGTGAGTAACATCTTATATCCCAGGTGTCATAAACCTAGTACTGAGTAAAATCTTATATCCCAGGTGTCATAAACCTGGTAGTGAGTAACATCTTATATCCCAGGTGTCATAAACCTGGTACTGAGTACAGCCTTATATCCCAGATGTCATGAACCTGGTACTGAGTACTGCCTTATATCCCATGTACCATAAACCTGGTATGAGTAACATCTTATATCCCAGGTGTCGTAAAACTGCTACTGAGTACAGCCTTATATCTCAGTTGTCATAAACCTTGTACTGAGTACTGCTTTATATCGCAGGGCCATAAACCTGGCACTGAGTACAGCCTTATATTTCAGGTGTCATAAACCTGGTAGTGAGTAACATCTTATATCCCAGGTGTCATATACGTGGTACTGAGTACTGCCTTATATCCCAGGGGCCATAAACTTGGTATGAGTAACATCTTATATCCCAGGTGTCATAATCCTGGTACTGAGTACAGCCTTATATCCCAGGTGTCATAAACCTGGTACTGAGTACCGCCTGATATCCCAGGTATCACAAACCTGGTACTGAGTACAGCTTTATATCCCAGGTGCCATAAACCTGGTACTGAGTACAGCCTTATATCCCAGGTGTCATAAACCTGGTACTGAGTAACATCTTATATCCCAGGTGTCATAAACCTGGTAGTGAGTAACATCTTATATCCCAGGTGTCATAAACCTGATAGTGAGTAACATCTTATATCCCAGGTGTCTTAAACCAAGTACTGAGTAACATCGTATATCCCAGGTGTCATAAACCTGGTAGTGAGCAACATCTTATATCTCATGTGCCATAAATCTGGTACTGAGTACAGCCTTATATCCCAGGTGTCCTAAACTTGGTACTGAGTAACATCTTATATCCCAGGTGTCATAAACCTGGTACTGAGTACCGCCTTATATCCCAGTTGTCCTAAACCTGGTACTGAGTAACATGTTATATCCCAGGTGTCATAAACCTGGTACTGAGTACCACCTTATATCCCAGGTGTCTTACACCTGGTACTGAGTACATCCTTATATCCCAGGTGTCATAAACCTGGTTCTGTGTACTGCCTTATATACCAGGGCCATAAACCTGGTACTGAGTACCGCTTTATATCCCAGGGCCATAAACTTGGTACTGAGTACTGCTTTATATCCCAGGGCCATAAACCTGGTACTGAGTACAGCCTTATATCCCAGGTGTCATAAACCTGGTAGTGAGTAACATCTTATATCCCAGGTGTCATAAACCTAGTACTGAGTAAAATCTTATATCCCAGGTGTCATAAACCTGGTAGTGAGTAACATCTTATATCCCAGGTGTCATAAACCTGGTACTGAGTACAGCCTTATATCCCAGATGTCATAAACCTGGTACTGAGTACTGCCTTATATCCCATGTACCATAAACCTGGTATGAGTAACATCTTATATCCCAGGTGTCGTAAAACTGCTACTGAGTACAGCCTTATATCTCAGTTGTCATAAACCTTGTACTGAGTACTGCTTTATATCTCAGGGCCATAAACCTGGCACTGAGTACAGCCTTATATTTCAGGTGTCATAAACCTGGTAGTGAGTAACATCTTATATCCCAGGTGTCATATACGTGGTACTGAGTACTGCCTTATATCCCAGGGGCCATAAACTTGGTATGAGTAACATCTTATATCCCAGGTGTCATAATCCTGGTACTGAGTACAGCCTTATATCCCAGGTGTCATAAACCTGGTACTGAGTACCGCCTGATATCCCAGGTATCACAAACCTGGTACTGAGTACAGCTTTATATCCCAGGTGCCATAAACCTGGTACTGAGTACAGCCTTATATCCCAGGTGTCATAAACCTGGTACTGAGTAACATCTTATATCCCAGGTGTCATAAACCTGGTAGTGAGTAACATCTTATATCCCAGGTGTCATAAACCTGATAGTGAGTAACATCTTATATCCCAGGTGTCTTAAACCTAGTACTGAGTAACATCGTATATCCCAGGTGTCATAAACCTGGTAGTGAGCAACATCTTATATCTCATGTGCCATAAACCTGGTACTGAGTACAGCCTTATATCCCAGGTGTCCTAAACTTGGTACTGAGTAACATCTTATATCCCAGGTGTCATAAACCTGGTACTGAGTACCGCCTTATATCCCAGTTGTCCTAAACCTGGTACTGAGTAACATGTTATATCCCAGGTGTCATAAACCTGGTACTGAGTACCACCTTATATCCCAGGTGTCTTACACCTGGTACTGAGTACATCCTTATATCCCAGGTGTCATAAACCTGGTTCTGTGTACTGCCTTATATACCAGGGCCATAAACCTGGTACTGAGTACCGCTTTATATCCCAGGGCCATAAACCTGGTACTGAGTACTGCTTTATATCCCAGGGCCATAAACCTGGTACTGAGTACAGCCTTATATCTCAGGTGTCATAAACCTGGTAGTGAGTAACATCTTATATCCCAGGTGTCATAAACCTGGTACTGAGTACCACCTTATATCCCAGGTGTCTTACACCTGGTACTGAGTACATCCTTATATCCCAGGTGTCATAAACCTGGTTCTGTGTACTGCCTTATATACCAGGGCCATAAACCTGGTACTGAGTACCGCTTTATATCCCAGGGCCATAAACCTGGTACTGAGTACTGCTTTATATCCCAGGGCCATAAACCTGGTACTGAGTACAGCCTTATATCTCAGGCGTCATAAACCTGGTAGTGAGTAACATCTTATATCCCAGGTGTCATAAACCTAGTACTGAGTAAAATCTTATATCCCAGGTGTCATAAACCTGGTAGTGAGTAACATCTTATATCCCAGGTGTCATAAACCTGGTACTGAGTACAGCCTTATATCCCAGATGTCATAAACCTGGTACTGAGTACTGCCTTATATCCCATGTACCATAAACCTGGTATGAGTAACATCTTATATCCCAGGTGTCGTAAAACTGCTACTGAGTACAGCCTTATATCTCAGTTGTCATAAACCTTGTACTGAGTACTGCTTTATATCGCAGGGCCATAAACCTGGCACTGAGTACAGCCTTATATTTCAGGTGTCATAAACCTGGTAGTGAGTAACATCTTATATCCCAGGTGTCATATACGTGGTACTGAGTACTGCCTTATATCCCAGGGGCCATAAACTTGGTATGAGTAACATCTTATATCCCAGGTGTCATAATCCTGGTACTGAGTACAGCCTTATATCCCAGGTGTCATAAACCTGGTACTGAGTACCGCCTGATATCCCAGGTATCACAAACCTGGTACTGAGTACAGCTTTATATCCCAGGTGCCATAAACCTGGTACTGAGTACAGCCTTATATCCCAGGTGTCATAAACCTGGTACTGAGTAACATCTTATATCCCAGGTGTCATAAACCTGGTAGTGAGTAACATCTTATATCCCAGGTGTCATAAACCTGATAGTGAGTAACATCTTATATCCCAGGTGTCTTAAACCAAGTACTGAGTAACATCGTATATCCCAGGTGTCATAAACCTGGTAGTGAGCAACATCTTATATCTCATGTGCCATAAATCTGGTACTGAGTACAGCCTTATATCCCAGGTGTCCTAAACTTGGTACTGAGTAACATCTTATATCCCAGGTGTCATAAACCTGGTACTGAGTACCGCCTTATATCCCAGTTGTCCTAAACCTGGTACTGAGTAACATGTTATATCCCAGGTGTCATAAACCTGGTACTGAGTACCACCTTATATCCCAGGTGTCTTACACCTGGTACTGAGTACATCCTTATATCCCAGGTGTCATAAACCTGGTTCTGTGTACTGCCTTATATACCAGGGCCATAAACCTGGTACTGAGTACCGCTTTATATCCCAGGGCCATAAACCTGGTACTGAGTACTGCTTTATATCCCAGGGCCATAAACCTGGTACTGAGTACAGCCTTATATCCCAGGTGTCATAAACCTGGTAGTGAGTAACATCTTATATCCCAGGTGTCATAAACCTAGTACTGAGTAAAATCTTATATCCCAGGTGTCATAAACCTGGTAGTGAGTAACATCTTATATCCCAGGTGTCATAAACCTGGTACTGAGTACAGCCTTATATCCCAGATGTCATAAACCTGGTACTGAGTACTGCCTTATATCCCATGTACCATAAACCTGGTATGAGTAACATCTTATATCCCAGGTGTCGTAAAACTGCTACTGAGTACAGCCTTATATCTCAGTTGTCATAAACCTTGTACTGAGTACTGCTTTATATCGCAGGGCCATAAACCTGGCACTGAGTACAGCCTTATATTTCAGGTGTCATAAACCTGGTAGTGAGTAACATCTTATATCCCAGGTGTCATATACGTGGTACTGAGTACTGCCTTATATCCCAGGGGCCATAAACTTGGTATGAGTAACATCTTATATCCCAGGTGTCATAATCCTGGTACTGAGTACAGCCTTATATCCCAGGTGTCATAAACCTGGTACTGAGTACCGCCTGATATCCCAGGTATCACAAACCTGGTACTGAGTACAGCTTTATATCCCAGGTGCCATAAACCTGGTACTGAGTACAGCCTTATATCCCAGGTGTCATAAACCTGGTACTGAGTAACATCTTATATCCCAGGTGTCATAAACCTGGTAGTGAGTAACATCTTATATCCCAGGTGTCATAAACCTGATAGTGAGTAACATCTTATATCCCAGGTGTCTTAAACCTAGTACTGAGTAACATCGTATATCCCAGGTGTCATAAACCTGGTAGTGAGCAACATCTTATATCTCATGTGCCATAAACCTGGTACTGAGTACAGCCTTATATCCCAGGTGTCCTAAACTTGGTACTGAGTAACATCTTATATCCCAGGTGTCATAAACCTGGTACTGAGTACCGCCTTATATCCCAGTTGTCCTAAACCTGGTACTGAGTAACATGTTATATCCCAGGTGTCATAAACCTGGTACTGAGTACCACCTTATATCCCAGGTGTCTTACACCTGGTACTGAGTACATCCTTATATCCCAGGTGTCATAAACCTGGTTCTGTGTACTGCCTTATATACCAGGGCCATAAACCTGATACTGAGTACCGCTTTATATCCCAGGGCCATAAACCTGGTACTGAGTACTGCTTTATATCCCAGGGCCATAAACCTGGTACTGAGTACAGCCTTATATCTCAGGTGTCATAAACCTGGTAGTGAGTAACATCTTATATCCCAGGTGTCATAAACCTGGTACTGAGTACCACCTTATATCCCAGGTGTCTTACACCTGGTACTGAGTACATCCTTATATCCCAGGTGTCATAAACCTGGTTCTGTGTACTGCCTTATATACCAGGGCCATAAACCTGGTACTGAGTACCGCTTTATATCCCAGGGCCATAAACCTGGTACTGAGTACTGCTTTATATCCCAGGGCCATAAACCTGGTACTGAGTACAGCCTTATATCTCAGGCGTCATAAACCTGGTAGTGAGTAACATCTTATATCCCAGGTGTCATAAACCTGGTACTGAGTACCACCTTATATCCCAGGTGTCTTACACCTGGTACTGAGTACATCCTTATATCCCAGGTGTCATAAACCTGGTTCTGTGTACTGCCTTATATACCAGGGCCATAAACCTGGTACTGAGTACCGCTTTATATCCCAAGGCCATAAACCTGGTACTGAGTACTGCTTTATATCCCAGGGCCATAAACCTGGCACTGAGTACAGCCTTATATCCCAGGTGTCATAACCTGGTACTGAGTACAGCCTTTTATCCCAGGTGTCATAAACCTGGTACTGAGTACTGCCTTATATCCCAGGTGTCCTAAAACTGGTACTGAGTACTGCCTTATATCCAAGGTGTCATAAACCTGGTTCTGTGTACTGCCTTATATACCAGGGCTATAAACCTGGTACTGAGTACCGCTTTATATCCCAGGGCCATAAACCTGGTACTGAGTACTGCTTTATATCCCAGGGCCATAAACCTGGTACTGAATACAGCCTTATATCTCAGGTGTCATAAACCTGGTAGTGAGTAACATCTTATATCCCAGGTGTCATAAAACTGGTACTGAGTACAGCCTTATATCCCAGGTGTCCTAAACTTGGTACTGAGTAACATCTTATATCCCAGGTGTCATAAACCTGGTACTGAGTACCGCCTTATATCCTAGTTGTCCTAAACCTGGTACTGAGTAACATGTTATATCCCAGGTGTCATAAACCTGGTACTGAGTACCACCTTATATCCCAGGTGTCTTACACCTGGTACTGAGTACATCCTTATATCCCAGGTGTCATAAACCTGGTTCTGTGTACTGCCTTATATACCAGGGCCATAAACCTGGTACTGAGTACCGCTTTATATCCCAGGGCCATAAACCTGGTACGGAGTACTGCTTTATATCCCAGGGCCATAAACCTGGTACTGAGTACAGCCTTATATCTCAGGTGTGATAAACCTGGTAGTGAGTAACATCTTATATCCCAGGTGTCATAAAACTGGTACTGAGTACAGCCTTATATCTCAGTTGTCATAAACCTGGTACTGAGTACTGCTTTATATCCCAGGGCCATAAACCTGGTACTGAGTACAGCCTTATATCCCAGGTGTCATAAACCTGGTAGTGAGTAACATCTTATATCCCAGGTGTCATAAACGTGGTACTGAGTACTGCCTTATATCCCAGGTGTTATAAACCTGGTATGAGTAACATCTTATATCCCAGGTGTCATAATCCTGGCACTGAGTACAGCCTTATATCCCAGGTGTCGTAAACCTGGTACTGAGTACCGCCTGATATCCCAGGTGTCACAAACCTGGTACTGAGTACAGCTTTATATCCCAGGTGCCATAAACCTGGTACTGAGTACAGCCTTATATCCCAGGTGTCATAAACCTGGTACTGAGTAACATCTTATATCCCAGGTGTCATAAACCTGGTAGTGTGTAACATCTTATATCCCAGGTGTCATAAACCTGGTAGTGAGTAACATCTTATATCCCAGGTGTCATAAACCTGGTAGTGAGTAACATCTTATATCCCAGGTGTCATAAACCTGGTAGTGAGTAACATCTTATATCCCAGGTGTCATAAACCTGGTACTGAGTACAGCCTTATATCCTAGGTGTCATAAACCTGGTACTGAGTACTGCCTTATATCCCAGGTGCCATAAACCTGGTATGAGTAACATCTTATATCCCAGGTGTCATAAACCTGGTACTGAGTACAGCCTTTTATCCCAGGTGTCATAAACCTGGTACTGAGTACTGCCTTATATCCCAGGTGTCCTAAAACTGGTACTGAGTACTGCCTTATATCCCAGGTGTCATAAACCTGGTTCTGTGTACTGCCTTATATACCAGGGCCATAAACCTGGTACTGAGTACCGCTGTATATCCCAGGGCCATAAACCTGGTACTGAGTACTGCTTTATATCCCAGGGCCATAAACCTGGTACTGAGTACAGCCTTATATCTCAGGTGTCATAAACCTGGCAGTGAGTAACATCTTATATCCCAGGTGTCATAAAACTGGTACTGAGTACAGCATTATATCTCAGTTGTCATAAACCTTGTACTGAGTACTGCTTTATATCGCAGGGCCATAAACCTGGCACTGAGTACAGCCTTATATCCCAGGTGTCATAAACCTGGTAGTGAGTAACATCTTATATCCCAGGCGTCATAAACGTGGTACTGAGTACTGCCTTATATCCCAGGGGCCATAAACCTGGTATGAGTAACATCTTGTATCCCAGGTGTCATAATCCTGGTACTGAGTACAGCCTTATATCCCAGGTGTCATAAACCTGGTACTGAGTACCGCCTGATATCCCAGGTGTCACAAACCTGGTACTGAGTACAGCTTTATATCCCAGGTGCCATAAACCTGGTACTGAGTACAGCCTTATATCCCAGGTGTCATAAACCTGGTAGTGAGTAACATCTTATATCCCAGGTGTCATGAACCTGGTAGTGAGTAACATCTTATATACCAGGTGTCATAAACCTGGTAGTGAGTAACATCTTATATCCCAGGTGTCATAAACCTAGTACTGAGTAAAATCTTACATCCCAGGTGTCATAAACCTGGTAGTGAGTAACATCTTATATCCCAGGTGTCATAAACCTGGTACTGAGTACAGCCTTATATCCCAGATGTCATAAACGTGGTACTGAGTACTGCCTTATATCCCAGGTGTCATAATCCTGGTACTGAGTACAGCCTTATATCCCTGGTACTAAGTACTGCCTTATATCCCAGGTACCAGAAACCTGGTACTGAGTACTGCCTGATGTCCCAGGTATCATAAACCTGGTACTGAGTACCGCCTTTTATCCCAGGTACCATTAACCTGGTACTGAGTACCACCTTATAGCCCAGGCCCATAAACCTGGTACTGAGTACAGCCTTATATCCCTGTTACTGAGTACTGCCTTATATCCCAGGTACCAGAAACCTGTTACTGAGTACTGCCTGATGTCCCAGGTATCATAAACCTGGTACTGAGTACCACCTTTTATCCCAGGTGTCATAAACCTGGTACTGAGTACCACCTTATATCCCAGGTGTCTTACACCTGGTACTGAGTACATCCTTATATCCCAGGTGTCATAAACCTGGTTCTGTGTACTGCCTTATATACCAGGGCCATAAACCTGGTACTGAGTACCGCTTTATATCCCAGGGCCATAAACCTGGTACTGAGTACTGCTTTATATCCCAGGGCCATAAACCTGGTACTGAGTACAGCCTTATATCTCAGGTGCCATAAACCTGGTATGAGTAACATCTTATATCCCAGGTGTCATAATTCTGGTACTGAGTACAGCCTTATATCCCAGGTGCCATAAACCTGGTACTGTGTGACATCTTATATCCCATGTGCCATAAACCTGGTACTGAGTACAGCCTTATATCCCAGGTGTCATAATCCTGGTACTGAGTACAGCCTTATTTCCCAGGTGTCATAATCCTGGTACTGAGTACAGCCTTATATTCCTGGTACTAAGTACTGCCTTATATCCAAGGTACCAGACACCTGGTACTGAGTACTGCCTGATGTGCCAGGTATCATAAACCTGGTACTGAGTACCGCCTTTTATCCCAGGTACCATTAACCTGGTACTGAGTACCACCTTATAGCCCAGGCCCATAAACCTGGTACTGAGTACTGCTTTCTATCCCAGGTACCATAAACCTGGTACTGCCCACTCTGAAACTACTTTACGGATTTTCATGAAACTTCACAGGAATGTTGCTCTTGATATTTAGTTGATCCTAGCAAAATGGCAGGTCGGCCGAAAATTCAAAATGTCTACTACAGCTAAATTAGTTATTAAAAAAAAACAAATTTTTAGCGACGACTTCTTGAAAACTATGAGTGATATTGATATGGGACTTTCTCTAAATGATCAGCATGACGTGATGTTGGTCCTTGTTGAAAATCATTTTGATTCGACATTAAACATCGACCATCTGTGTAAATAGAGTTATATAGTAAAATCTTATATCGACTACTCCTCTGAAACTACTTGACTACTATATTTCAGGAAGCTTCACAGGGATGTTTCTCTTGATGTCAAGTTGATCCTAGCAAAATGTCATGTCGGACGGAAATTCAAGAAGGCCACCACGGCAAAAAATATATTTTTGAAAAGCAAATTTATAGCGCCTACTTTTTGAAAACTATAAGTGATATTGATGTGGGACTTTTTCTAAAATAATCAGCATTACATGATGTTGTTCCTTGTTGAATATCTTTTTGATTCGACATTAAACCTGGCCGCCAGTGGCCATCTTTGTTTACCTAGAGTTATATAATAAAAAATTGTAACGAATACTGCTCGGAAACTACTTGACGGATGTTCATGAAATTTCACAGGAATGTGGCTCTTGATGTCTAGTTGGTCCTAACAAAATTGCAGGTGGCCGAAAATGCAAGATGGCTGCCACGGCTAAAAGTAGATTAAAACTAAAGTTTGTAGCACTTTTTCTAAAATGATCAGTATGACATGATGTTGGTCCTTGTTGAAAATTATTTTGATTCGACATTAAACATGGCTGCCAGCGGCCATCTTTGTTTACATAGAGTTATATATAAAAACTTGTAATGACTGCTCTGAAACTACTTGACAGATGTTCATGAAACTTCACAGGAAAGTTGATCTAGCTATCAAAACCTATCAGTAGAGCTTCAATGAAATTGACCTCTTGTTTTAGAATTTGGTCTGGCTGGTTAAAGCCGTTTATAATGTGTCTTATGTAGTTTGGATTCTCAGAATATGTAAGTTATATCGTCGTCAGTAGGTTTAGAAACGGTATACATTTATTGTAAAATTTGCCTGTTGATGGCAAGATAGGGACTATCACGTTATGAATACGAGTGGATAATGAGAATGAGTCCGGCATGTACTCGGGGCGGCAAATCCACGTGACGTTTTGATCGGTTTCATGGCAAAAAAAGTGTAAAGCGCTCGTTTCAGGTAGGTTTTTCTGCATAAGTTTCTTAACATTTAACGAATTAAGTTCATACCCTTACAATGTGAGCTATTCTCCGCTACAAAAAGCAATTTAGTTTATTAATTACTACCTGAGATTAGCCCTACCCAAGGATTTTCAAAAATCCTTGTCCTCCCAAATGTTTGTATGGTGTTTTACGTCATTTTCAACACATGTAAGGTTATATATGACGGTCGATTTTTTGTGGTGGAGGCAGACCACCCACATCTCCTGGATAAAACCAGTACTGTACACCTCCCACCATCCGTAAAAATCGACACTTCCTCACAAATCGAGTTCCCAGTGGGATTCGAACCCGCAGCGGTAAGAGGCGAAGGTTTACAACGCATCGTCGTTAACCATTCGACACGGAGACGCTTCATCCCAAAATGTAAACGTTCATATATTTCTTTCGTTTCCAAGACTTTGGGTGGGGTAATCTCAGAAAGTACTAGATAAATCGAATTCCCATTTGCAGAGGAGGAAAGAGCTCATTTTATAGGCGTATGTGCACTTTAGTTGAATAAAATTCGATAAATATTAAGAAAGTTATGAAACGGACACCTGAATCGATATTTTTGATAACCATTCTTTTTGTTGCCGTGAAACCGATCAAACGGTCACGTGGTTTCGCCACCCTCTGGTACTGGTAACGTAAAAGTCCCAGTTTTACATATAGCAATTTGAAATACAGTCGATTTCGGTTATTTGCATAGCCCATTTGTCAAGAAAATATATGCGATTAACCGGAGTATTCGAATAACCGAAATTGAACATTTTGTACATGTTGCGCTGCACGTTTCTACTTTCGTTTTACTGTTCCGTTAATACTTACATAGAAACTCCATAAAAGCAAGTTAATTCTATGTAAGATGTTTGATAGGATTATTATTGTGCATATCCATTTTGTATTTAATGTTATTTGATAGATTTTATTAAATATTTATGCGTACTTGTTTTCTTTCAATCTGCGTCGCTTTGCTATTGTTTGTAGTGTGTAGTGTGAATTACACAGCCATGATAATAACACAAAAGCTTATTTTATTTTTCATTTATTAATAATCTCTATGAGCTACTCAATGTCATATGCATCTCTACCGACACTAGCAAACTGAGAGCAGTAAATAATTAACAACACATTGCTTTACATTGCATACAAACTTATTAATATGAACTAAGGTAAAACCTTGAGGCGAGCACAGAAAATGTGAAAGTAAATTTTAAACAGATAAAACTCAATGAAAGAACAATACAAATAACTTGTCAAACAATCATGAGGTCCTCTCAGGGGTTTTGGGGGAAATGGCCATTTATATTTGATGAACAAGGGAACAATGGCTGTTATTTTCAGGGGAAAAGAGAACATTGACACATATTTTTAGGGAACAATGGAACATGACTTTACAGGAAATAAAATTTTAACATTTAGTTTTAATATTTAAAAAAAAATCACAAAAAGTTAACATTTCAAACAATATCTTTGTGATGACAGTGTTGCAGCTATAATTACTGTAGGACAGAATGAATTTTAGGGAAGATTAGCAAATCTTTTAAACATTAAAAGTACTTTTAGAGAACAGGGGAACATTGGACAAATAATGTTGGGGAACAAAGCAAAATAGATGTTGGGAACAAGGGAACACTGACTCATATTTTCAGGGGAAAAGGAAGATGTACCCCTTCCATCCTCCTGTGGGCCTCAGTAATAATAAGAATGAATAAATCATTAAATGCAATGTACAGTTTGAAAGGGGCAAATTGCATTTATCATATTGTTCTTACTGAAGGGACACTTATTAAAACAGGCAAAACATATGTTCAAAACGTTTTTTGATTACGATAATAATGAATTCAAGTATATATACTCAGTCACAAAAGAAAATTTACACTTTGAAAATTTTAATTTACACCCCTATCCTTTTTATAAAGCAATTCAACCTATTGAAAAAAAATGACAACATGATATTGGCAATAGAATGACAACAACTTTGGTACCAAACATGACGTATATTAATTTTGGAATTTATACATTTTATTCTAAAAAAAAATCATTGCACAACTTGTTTCACAACTGAGCTGTATACACTTTCTTTTGCAACTCAGTGAGTATAATTAGATTAAAACGTTTTTGACAAGCTTGAAAGAAACTAAACTTCCAAATTTAGCACTTACCTCACTGCTTCAGGTATACACTGTCGTGATATAACTAAACTGAAAGATTGTTCACTTTATACATATACATACATTGTTCCAATTGCTTTTTTACATTTTTTTTATTTTGCCAGAAATGTTGATATTTTCTATGTTATTATTTATTACTAAATATATGCAAACTGTGACCTGTGTATTTAGCCGATAACACTAAATATAATTCACAAATAGATAAGAGATGGGGATAATTGTGTTAATTTTAACACCACAGTCCATCTGTCCTGAACTAAGGCAAAACCTTGAGGCGAGCACAGAAAATGTGAAAGTAAATTTTAAACAGATAAAACTCAATGAAAGAACAATACAGTTGAAAGCAACACAATAATGAGGTCCTCTCAGGGGTTTTGGGGGAAATGGCCATTTATATTTGGTGAACAAGGGAACAATGGCTGTTAATAATGGCTGTTATTTTCAGGGGAAAAGAGAACATTGACACATATGTTTAGGTTAGGGAACAATGGAACATGACTTTACAGGAAATAAAATTCTAACATCTAGTTTTAATATTAAAAAAAAAATCACAAAAAGTTAACATTTCAAACAATATTTTTGTGATGACAGTGTACTGTAGGCCAGAATGAATTTTGGGGAACATTAGCAAATCTTTTAAACATTAAAAATACTTTAAGAGAACAGGGGAACATTGGACAAATAATTTTGGGGAACAAAGCAAAATAGTTGTGGGGAACAAGGGAACACTGACTCATATTTTCAGGGAACAAAGGAAGATGTACCCCTTCCATCCTCCTGGGGGCCTCAATAATAATAAGAAGAATGAATAAATCATTAAAAAAAACCTCATTGCACACTTTCTTTCACAACTGAGCTGTATACACTTTCTTTTGCAACTCAGTATAATTTTAGATAAAAAAGTTTTAGACTAGCTTGAAAAAAAGTAAACAGCCAAATTCAGCATTTACCTCACTGCTTCAAAAAAAAGTTTTAGACTAGCTTGAAAAAAAGTAAACAGCCAAATTCAGCATTTACCTCACTGCTTCAAGTATACACTGTCGTGATATAACTAAACTGAAATATTGTTAACTTTATACATATATACATACATTGTTCCAATTGCTTTTTTACATTTTTTTTCTTTTTGCCAGAAATGTTGATATTTTCTATGTTATTATTTATTACTAAATATATATGCAAACTATAACACCACAGTCCATCTGTCCGGATCTTACCTTGAATAAGAACCGTCTGTACAAGATGGCAAGTTGCATTCACTTCAGTGTATGGGTTTGAAAAAATCCAATCTGTGTGTGACTGACCCAATGGGCCACTCCTAAAAGATGCTAGTGTCACCATCCAATGCTGGTTGTAAATGCCTGACAGAATAATGCAACTATCAGTCACAGACAACCATTTAAATATAAACAAAGGATAGATGACTCTTTTCTTGAAGATGTTCAGTGTGCAGCCCTTCTGTAGTGTAAATCTCATTTTTGCTTTTCACTGAAAAAGCAGTTCCAGTACATCCTGGTATTTCATCTATGTTCTGGTCTGTTGTGTTCCGGTGAATCGTACCACTGGTCTATAATTATGCCATAAAACAAATACAAACAATTCCGGTTTTTAAATTCTATAATGAGGTCATTTTTTATCATACCACAGATATGACTTAAAAATCACTATCTGAGAACCAGACCATCCGTCATATTTTAAAGGATAGGACACCCACCTGTATGGGCACAATAGAATCTGGACTTATGATTGTGTTTCGTGTAATGTATCTATCTACAGTCTATAGTGCTGCCACACTGGAATACCACACCGTAGTACACACATGTGTGTGTGTGTTTTGTGGGTCCTTCGGTGTGTGTGTGTGGGGTGGGGGGGGGGGGGGTAGGTATTTTGAAATGAACAAATCTAGGGGGTGAGGACTCAGCCAGCAATCCTATATCTAGCCTTCATCGGCCCCATATTTTTTTTTATATAGGACCCGTATCGCAAACGATATCGGCCTGACATCGGCGTGCCCATCGGCTTCAAGTCGGACCGATATCTTGTCGGCTACACATCGGTCCAATATCGGTTAGATATCGTTTTAGTTTACAATCCATCATCGGTTAGACATCCTTTTAGTTTACTATCCATCATCGGTCCAATATCGGTTAGTTATCTATCCAATATGTATCCGATATAGTTTCGACCCGAAGTGGGCCCATTATGACAGATAAACATCAAATTCGTTCTATTGTCACCATCCAGCTAGCACAGTATGTAGCTAGAGCATCGGATTACCAATCCAAAATACATGTATATGTTTCGCAACATACAAGGTTATCGGGCGTTTAACTCAGTTCGATTTTTTTTATCAAATCAATTTAATGAATACTCACTACCTTATATATATCTTTTTTTAGGTGCTTATCTCAATTAGCTCGACTGGAAAAATATTCATTAGCAATAAATAAAAGTAGGCATATAGGTAGCATCATTTTGCAATGTAAAAAATGACATTTGCGAGGAATATTTGTTCACATTAACAATAAATATACAATATTCAAAATGACATGTCATTACCTCCATTTATGGATTTATGGCGTGTTATACCGGACTGACAACGGCCCGATATATGGTATCAACTGACGTTGGCCCGAGATATAATAATAGACATTAGAAGAAATGTGCTATATTCATTCAGATTAATGCATTGAACAATCAATTTAGCATGACATACAAACAAAAAAAAAAAAAAATTGGAAAATATTGAATTAATTGGCTCTACGTCGGCCCGACGTCGGCATATCCAACATTTAGCCGACATCTGACCGATATCTTTTCAGCAAATCATAAAAAAAACACACAAACCCAGTCAGCAAGCCAATATCGGACCAATAGGTTTCCTATATACAGATAACGGATAGACATCGGGCCTTGCCGCTCTGTTACTGATATCGGCAGTCTGCATAACGGCCCGATGTCTATGACAGATAACGTATACATCGGGCCGATCTGCAGACATTCCGAACAATTACCAAAAATCTATCAGATATGGCCATGCTGGCTGGGAAGTGGTGGGGTGGCTTGTAGTCTAAGACTTTCCAGGAGAGGGATGTCTGTCTGAGGAAACCTTTACTCTTTTTTTTTTTTTCAGGGTGGTGGTGGGTGTGTGGGTGGGGGTGGGAGGGGATATATATTGTTGATTATTTTAGGGGTTAGACTGAAGAAACGCTTTCCGTTCGCGGCGAGGGTGGTTTGTCCATAAATAATTAATCATTTAAAACTTCTTATTCTTCCAGTACTGTGCTGGGTTCCTCTGAAACATCTTCGCACAACGGTGAATATTTACATGAGTGATGGAAAGTTCAAGGTGAAGTTAAAACTTGCTCAACATAAACCCACAAAAGTGTTCGTACGAAGTGAAAGAAATTATAATCGATTTGTCCACAATTAATCATTTAAACTAGCTCAACATCAACTCACAAAAGTGTTAGTACAAAGTAAAAGCAATCCGAGTCTTCCAGAAATTACCTGAGTTGTCACTAGTCGTCTGCAAATAATGTCAATATTTACTACTGTTACGTCACTGATTTTAACACGCGCTAATTTGCATAATGTGGAAAGTTTCCGGCCAAGACAATTTAACCTTCATACTGAGTGTTTACAAATAAAAACCATAATAAATGAATAACTCACATATGCTGCTAGTGTTGTTTAATCATTGTGCGCTCTGCAATTGTTGACATGTTCAGCATATTCCTGCATTTGTTGTCATTTTGAAATTTCCCACGGAAACCACATATTTTCTAGAAAGCCTTAGTTTCGCATTTGAACCCTTTAAATATTCTGCTGCACATATTCTATAGGACTTTGTAAAGGAGTCGGAGAGACTTTCAAATTATTTCTGAAACTCTACTCTAATCAGTCATAACTGAAACGTTGAACAGAAAACTGTTTTAAAGAAAACAAATCAGAATTTCGAAACTAAAACTCCTATAGTGGGAGCCGGTGTTCGCGTTAGAAATGCTTAAAGCGTGACAACGACGATTTACCATCAAAATCGAGACACATAGATTAGCAATTATCTTCTTCTTTTTTTATTCTTTTTTTTTTCTTTTTTTTTCTCCCGTTACCGTAAAGTTCGCTTGCGCTCGAAGTGCCTTCGGCACTTCTCGCTAGCTGTGCTCGCTATTAAATCGTGTATGCTAATTGGTGAGCTATCGTCATGGCGTGGAAGCTTCACGGAAACCGCACAAAATGGCAAACTTTCGGCGTCAATTAGGTCTAATTACACTAAATCAACAGGATGTGCTCGCCTGGTGCAGTCGAAAGTAGTTCTGTATTAAAGAGTGCTAAACTTTTTTTCTTTAAAAACTTTTTTTAGTGCTGGTTCCTGTTATTTTTTGGCTATAACTGTATTCTGGACATGTTGTTGATATTTGAAAATGCAGCTCATCATGTTTTTGACAGTTTTTTATATAAATTTGAGAAGTGAAAGTAGACAGAGTATGAAATTGCAAGGGGTAAAAATAGTGTTGACCTTTGACCCGGTGTTAGTATACAACTGAAGAAATGTTTCTTAGAAGGTATTAAAGCCCCTATTTCCTTGTTGATGTTTAATAGCAGACATGTTTATTTGCATGATAAAATAAGTTTCCCAGAATTCTAACGAGGTTTGAGTTTTTAACAGATTGTCAACATTCTAACTTTACTATGGAAGGGCAATGGAGACTCATTTACGCTATTATAACCATTAGCACCTTTTGTCAATCAATTTGCCTCGGGCTTATATAGTTGCCAAATACAGGTAAATTTGACTTTCATTATGCAATTAGCCAGATATTCGTTATGCAATTATCCGGAATGTGACAAAAACCTATGCGATTATACGGGGTTTTTTTACATGCAAAAGAATACGAATGGTTTTGTGTTTCAAAACTTTATGCAATTAACCGAAATATGCAATTAACCGATATACGATTAAACGGAATCGACTGTAACAGAATAAACAACCAACATTTTTGAGAAAAACGAAAGCTCTCTGTAAAGAATGTTCGTGCAGTCTAGGAGATACGTTACATATATATACATATATATCTTGGAGATATGTTATCTCGATAGATACAGTGATATGTATTTGTAATAGAATGTCCAACAAGGTGTTACGAGCATATATCATGAAATATACGTGTAACACCAAGTTGTATATTCTATAACTGTTTTATCGCTAGTCACGCCCCATTGTATGATATCTGAGGGCTGGTGTGGCGCTGTCGATAGCGCGGCGGATTTGTAAACGGAGGCCCCGGGTTCAATCCTCCGTAGTGCTACTGAGATTCGTCGGTGTGTTCTTGGGCAAGACTCTTTCCCATAGCCTCGTCTGTCGGATAGGGACGTAAACCGGGCGGTCCCGTATATCGGTCTATCCTCCGTGCACGTTAAAGAACCATAGGAATCTATTGGTTAATAAGAGTAGGGCACGCTCCCGGATTCCTATTTATCCTTCCCCGCTCACTGCTCTGGGGCGGCTCTAAATAACCTACTGTGTTGATGAGCCGTTAAGCAACATTCAATTCAGTTGTATGATATCTGGTATAACGGCACACCAGAATAACGGCACACTTTTTGAAAAGTTCAAAAAGTTTGCCGTTATATGAAATACCAGTACACTTTCGTTTTCCTGTATTGAATATGCACAATAAAAAGTACTCTCAGGCATGCGATAAGATAAAATGAACGATGAATTACGGACATATATCTGTACAGATATTCCAGAAATGTATGATGTACTACATTCAGATATTCCTGAACAAACAAGTCACTGATATTATGTTTTTGCTATGATGAAACGTATGGATGCGAACATTTATCAATGTCTGATGTTTTATCCAAACATTTTTTAACTGTTGTTTGCGTCTGTAACACGCGAGTTTATCACAGACCTAACAACAAAATAACAAACATATTGGAAACTTCCTATCTGAACCAACGAAGAAGCCAAAATATCACGTGACACCTCAACTTTTAATTATGATTTTAATGAGAATAAATTCAAAACATTCACAATGAATAGCAAAATGGCATTATACTAATTTATTTTTATTTTCAAAATAAGAAATTGTTAAAAAAAAAGCACTTTAACTTTTCCTTCTAACTCCTCTCTTAAAAAAATCATTGATTTTAATGAGAATAAATTCAAAACATTCACAATGAATAGCAAAATGGTGTTATACTGATTTAGTTTTATTTTCAAAATAAGAAATTGTATAAAAAGCTGTTTAAAATTTAAAAAACAGACTATTTTTTTGGTTTTCCCTTAAACAGCAAGCAAATGACGTAGTGAAACTTTCCTTCAAACTCCTTTTTTGCTTAAAATGTTAAAGTAAGGAAAATACCATCATTAGTAAGAAATACATTTGTGATGGGTTTTGACATAAATGAAACTGATATGTACAAACAGCTTCATGATATGTGTGTTTAAAGGGATACTCGGCAATCTTGAAGTTTTTATCAAGAATCAATACTGGCTTCTCTGTTTATTTATGAAGTAACATTTTGACGTTAAAGGGAATGTAGCGACACAGCCAAACAAGCTCTGTTATTGAGAGTTCTGAAACACTTGGAAAAGGGTGAAAGAATTATCAAAATCGGATGATAAACAAAAAATGTATCACCATTTAAATGTTGTTCTAAAACGAATATGGGAGCCGCCATTTTTAGATAGTTCCATATTACCATATATGCAAATGAATGATCACTGCAAATGAATGATTTTTTTTTACTGGTCATATAAAGCATTACTGCCATTAAGTATTACATATTTTTCATACAGTTGTTATCATTTTTTCCCTATAAATCAGTAAACTATCATATTTATAAATATTCCATATATTGTCATTTAATGGCCGCTTCCATATCCGTTTCAACAGAAACTTCATATGGTTTGGCTGTGTCGCTACATCCCCTTTAAACCTGCCTGCATAGCATTAAATAAAATTTTGTGATTTTTCACTTCTCTTAGCTATTTTACCCAATGTTGAGATCTATTATTGGTGCAATATTATCAAAAGTCAGTAATATTCAAAAACAATTTGGTTTATACTATTCTTATAATTATTATTAATGATTGAAATAATGCATGTTATTTAGAAAAACTAACGGGACGCCGCGAGTTTTTGGAAAAAAAAGAAGATTGCCATGTGTCTCTAAAAACGAACACGCCTAATAGCGGAAACAAGAGGCCCAAGAGGGCCTGTGGCCGCTCTACTGGCTAACACGGCTCTTATCAATGAAGTGAGTGACTGCCATTTACGTTTTTTTTGAAAGTTTCGGGCAAAAAACTGCTTTTTAACTAAATCAAGGGCCATAACTAAAGAATCTGGTAAAGTTTGGTAAAGATCAGATGAAAAAATGAAGGCCCGCCCGTGTTAACGATGCAAAATATAGCATGTTTAACTAAATCAAGAACTCCTCTGTTACTGGTCCGACTAGTCCAACAGAGCTAAAAAAAAAAAAAAAAAAAATATTCACTATACATGTCTATGTAAAACATGTGACCCTTGGGGCGGGGTCAAATGTGACCCGAGGGTCACCATTTGAACAAACTTGGTAAAGGACCATAAGCTTATAGCAAATGCAAAATATTAAACCTCTGGCTCTTGCAGTTCAAGAGAAGAAGATTTTTTTCAGTTTTTCCCTATACAAGCATTTATGTAAAACTGTGACCCCCGGGGCGGGACCAGATGTGACCCCAGGGTCCCCATTTGAACAAAATTGGTAAAGGACCATAAGCTTATAGCAACAGCAAAATATTAAACCTCTGTCTCTTGCAGTTTCAGAGAAGAAATTGTTTTAAGTTTTTCCCTATACATGTCTATGTAAAACATGTGACCCTTGGGGCGGGGCCAAATGTGACCCCAGGGCATTTCTCTTTTTAGGATAACTTCTATTGTTATCTTTTTGAACGAAGTTGGGTCGATAATTACCACAATCCACTCGATAATATCACAATCCACTCGATAATACCACAATCCACTCGATGATACCACAATCCACTCGATAATACCACAATCCACTCGAAAATACCACAATCCACTCCTCGATAATACCACAATCCACTCGATAATACCACAATCCACTCGATGATACCACAATCCACTCGATGATACCACAATCCACTCGATGATACCACAATCCACTCGATAATACCACAATCCACTCGATAATACCACAATCCACTCGATGATACCACAATCCACTCGATACTACCACAATCCACTTGATAATACCACAATCCACTCGATAATACCACAATCCACTCGATAATATCACAATCCACTCGATAATACCACAATCCACTTGATAATAACCACAATCCACTCGCTTCTGATTCCAAAATTGCATTTTTGCAGAAACAGTCAGTCTCTTACCATCTTTCCCCAATGTTTTATTGAAGAGCAGCATCAACTTTAAGAATTAAAACATGTCGAGGTTGTCCAGCAGTAGTTGTATTAATTGTGAGAGATGTTACGCTTGTTAAATACTGCAAGAACAAACCCAAATGCATTTTCTCCATTTGTGCATTAAAACACGCATTATGTTGCATTCAGGGATGTAATTCCATGCATTTAAGTGAATGGAGAGTCATTTATAAATGCTCAATGCATTCAAGAATGCAAATGAATGCATTTTAAATAAAACTTGAACGCAGTTGGGTCTGTACTGCAATAGGGGAGCTTCTCAGTGTCCCTCTCACATTACAGTTTTTATGCAAATTGGTCGTAACTTTCGAATTTGACTGAAACTTTACACAAGTGTTCCCCATGGGGGAGACCAAGTTCTTAAACTCTTGCTTTTCATGTACCAGTAACATGAGCATTTTTAGCTCGACTATTCGAAGAACAAGAGTACTCAACCCGACGTCGGCATCCCACATCAAGGTTTGCATGTAAGCTATGTTTACAGGTCTATATCTCTAACATTTCTTGTCCTAGCTCAACTAAATTTGGCCATGGGCTTATACCTTATAGCATTATCTTAAGGACTGCGTCAGTAATTTTGGTTCCTGTAACCCTTGGGCTCCCATGGAACCAAAATTCTTAAACTGTGTCTCATTTCACAAATTGTGCGTGTAAGCTGTGTTTGCAGGTCTATATCTCTTGCATTTCTTGTCCTAGCTCAACTAAATTTGGCCATGGGCTTCCTTATAGCATTATCTTAAGGACTGCTTCAGTAATTATGGCTCCCCCACACAAAGTGTGGTAGGGGAGCCATATTGATTTTGTGCTTTCTGTCTGTCTGTTTCTCCGCGTGTCTGTGTCACAAACGATGTCCGATCAATAACTACAGAGTGGTTGGACCTAGGGTTCTCAAACTTGAAAGGATGGTTGGTCATGACAAGTAGATGACCCCTATTGATGTTGGGGTCACTAGGTCAAAGGTCAAGGTTGCGGTGACATTGACTATCAAAACGATGTCCGATCAATTACTACAGAATGGTTGGACCTAGGGTCCTCAAACTTGGAAGGTTGGTTGGTCATGACAAGTAGATGACCCCTATTGATTTTGGGGTCACTAGGTCAAAGGTCAAGGTTGCGGTGACATTGACTATCAAAACGATGTCCGATCAATAACTAGAGAATGGTTGGACCTAGGGTCCTCAAACTTGGAGGGATGGTTGGTCATGACAAGTAGATGACCCCTATCGATTTTGGGTCACTAGGTCAAAGGTCAAGGTTGCGGTGACATTGACTATCAAAACGATGTCTGATCAATAACTAGAGAATGGTTGGACCTAGGGTCCTCAAACTTGGAGGGATGGTTGGTCATGACAAGTAGATGACCCCTATTGATTTTGGGGTCACTAGGTCAAAGGTCAAGGTTGCGGTGACATTGACTATCAAAACGATGTCCGATCAATAACTAGAGAATGGTTGGACCTAGGGTCCTCAAACTTGGAAGGATAGTTGGTCACGACCAGTAGATGTGACAAGTAGATGACCCCTATTGATTTTGGGGTCACTAGGTCAAAGGTCAAGGTTGCGGTGACATTGACTATCAAAACGATGTCCGATCAATAACTAGAGATTGGTTGGACCTAGGGTCCTCAAACTTGGAGGGATGGTTGGTCATGACAAGTAGATGACCCCTATTGATTTTGGGGTCACTAGGTCAAAGGTCAAAGTTGCGGTGACATTGACTATCAAAACGATGTCCGATCAATAACTAGAAAATGGTTGGACCTAGGGTCCTCAAACTTGGAAGGATGGTTGGTCATGACCAGTAGAAGACCCCTATTGATTTTTTTGTTGTTTAATTATTATTATTATTATTATTTTTATTTTTTTTGCATAAAAAGTTTTAGGGTCGGCCCCTTAAAATAATAGGGTCGGTTGGGTTACCTGAACCACACATATTTTTTTATGTGGCCTTACTGATACAGGTAGTAGATACAGTCACAGGGATATTGATTATCAAAACGATCTCAGATCAATAGAGGACAGTTGGACCTAGAGTCGTCAATTATGCCTGTTCGGGCTATTGGGGGAGCCATACGTTTTTGTCCCATGGACAAAAACAATTTCTAGTTTGGTTCCTGTAACCCTTGGGCTCCCATGGAACCGAAATTCTTAAAATGTGTCTCATTTCACATCAAATTGTGCGTGTAAGCTGTGTTTACAGGTCTATCTTGTCCTCGCTCAAACAAATTTGGGAATCGGGTGGCAAAACCTGGTACTGAGTACCACCTTGTATCCCAGGTGTCATAAACTTGATACTGAGTACAGTCTTATATCCCAGGTGTCGTAAAGCTGGTACTGAGTAACATCTTATATCCCAGGTGTCATAAACCTGGTACTGAGTACCGCCTTATATCCCAGGTGTCCTAAACCTGGTACTGAGTACAGCCTTATAACCCAGGTGTCGTAAACCTGGTACTGAGTAACATCTAATATCCCAGATTTCATAAACGTGGTACTGAGTACAGTCTTATATCCCAGATGTCATAAACCTGGTACGAGGTCAGCCTTATAACCCAGGTGTCGTAAACCTGGTACTGAGTAACATCTTATATCCCAGATGTCATAAACCTGGTACTGAGTACAGCCTTATAGCCCATGTATCGTAAACCTGGTACTGACAGGTGCCATAAACCTGGTACTGAGTACACCCTTATATCCCAGGTCCATAAACCTGGTACTGAGTACATCCTTATATCCCAGGTGTCATGAACCTGGTACTGAGTACCGCCTTATATCCCAGCTGTCATAAACCGGTGCAATAAACCTGGTACTGAGTACCGCCTTATATCCCAGGTGTCATAAACCTGGTACTGATTAGCGCTTTATATCCCAGGTGTCATAAACCTGATACGGAGTAGTCTTTTATCCCAGGTGTCATAAACCTGGTACTGAGTACTGCCTTATATCCCAAGGCTATAAACTTGGTACTGAGTACCACCTTATATCCCAAATGTCATAAACCTGGTACTGAGTACCGCTTTATATTCCAGGTGCAATAAACCTGGTACTGAGTACCGCCTTATATCCCAGGTGTAATAAACCTGGTACTGAGTACCGCCATATCACAGGTGCCATAAACGTGGTACTTGGTAACATCTTATATCCCAGGTGTCTTAAACCTGGTACTGAGTACCGTCTTAAATCCCAGGTTCCATAAACTTGGTACTGGATACTGCCTTATATCCCAGGTGCCATACACCTGGTACTGATTAACATCTTATATCCCAGGTGTCATAAACCTGGTACTGAGTTCCGCCTTATATCCCAGGTGCCATAAACCTGGTACTGAGTACAGCCTTATATCCCAGGTGTCATAAACCTGGTACTGAGTACAGCCTTATATCCCAGGTGTCATAAACCTGGTACTGAGTACAGCCTTATATCCCAGGGCCATAAACCTGGTACTGAGCACAGCATTATATCCCAGGTGTCATAAACCTGGTACTGAGTACTGCCTTATACCCCAGGTGTCATAAACCTGGTACTGAGTACAGCCTTGTATCCCAGTTGTCATAAACCTGGTACTGAGTACAGCCTTATATCCCAGGTGTCATAAACCTGGTACTGCGTACCGCCTTATATCCCAGGTGTCAAACCTGGTACTGAGTACAGTCTTATATCCCAGGTGTCATAAGCCTGGTACTGAGTACTGCCTTATATCCCAGGTGTCCTAAACCTGGTTCTGAGTACAGCCTTATAACCCAGGTGTCGTACACCTGGTACTGATTACTGCCTTATATCCAAGGTGTCATAAACCTGGTACTGAGTACTGCCTTATATCCCAGGTATCATAAACCTGGTACTGAGTACTGCCTTATATCCCAGGTGTCATAAACCTGGTACTGAATACCACCTTGTAGCCCAGGCCCATAAACTTGGTACTGAGTACTGCCTTCTATCCCAGGTACCATAAACCTGGTACTGCCCACTCTGAAACTACTTTACGGATTTTCATGAAACTTCACAGGAATGTTGCTCTTGATATCTAGTTGATCCTAGCAAAATGGCAAGTCGGCCGAAAATTCAAAATGTCTACTACAGCTAAATTAGATGTTTTAAAAAACAAGTTTTTAGCAATGACTTCTTGATAACTATGAGTGATATTGATATGGGACTTTCTCTAAATGATCAGCATGACAGGATGTTGGTCCTTGTTGAAAATCATTTTGATTCGACATTAAACACCGACCGTCTGTGTAAATAGAGTTATATAGTAAAATCTTGTATCGACTACTCCTCTGAAACTACTTGACTACTAGATTTCTGGAAGCTTCACAGGGATGTTGCTCTTGATCCTAGCAAAATATCAGGTCGGACGGAAATTCAAGATGGCCACCACGGCAAAAAATATATTTTTAAAAAGCAAATTTGTAGCGCCTACTTTTTGAAAACTATAAGTGATATTGATGTTGGACTTTTTCAAAAATAATCAGCATTACATGATGTTGTTCCTTGTTGAATATCTTTTTGATTCGACATTAAACCTGGCCGCCAGTGGCCATCTTTGTTTACCTAGAGTTATATAATAAAATATTGTAACGGACTACTGCTCGGAAACTACTTGACGGATGTTCATGAAACTTCACAGGAATGTGGCTCTTGGTGTCTAGTTGGTCCCAACAAAATTGCAGGTGGCCGAAAATGCAAGATGGCTGCCACGGCTAAAAGTAGATTAAAACTAAAGTTTGTAGCACTTTTTCTAAAATGATCAGTATGACATGATGTTGGTCTTTGTTTACATAGAGTTATATAAAAACTTGTAATGAATACTCTGAAACTACTTGACAGATGTTCATGAAACTACACAGGAAAGTTGATCTAGCTATCAAAACCTATCAGTAGAGCTTCAATGAAATTGACCTCTTGTTTTAGAATTTAGTCTGGCTGGTTAAAGCCGTATATAATGTGTCTTATGTAGTTTGGATTCTCGGAATATGTAAGTTATATCGTCGTCAGTAGGTTTAGAAACGGTATACATTTATTGTAAAATTTGCCTGTTGATGGCAAGATAGGGACTGTCACGTTATGAGTGGATAATGAGAATAAGTCCGGCATGTACTCGGGGCGGCAAATCCACGTGACGTTTTGATCGGTTTCATGGCAAAAAATGTGTAAAGCGCTCGTTTCAGGTAGGTTTTTCTGCATCAGTTTCTTAACATTTAACGAATTAAGTTCATACCCTTACAATGTGAGCTCTTCTCCGCCACAAAAAGCAATTTAGTTTTTAATTACCCTACCCAAGGATTTTCAAAAATCCTTGTCCTCCCAAAATGTTTGTATGGTGTTTTACGTCATTTTCAACACATATAAGGTTATATATGACGGTCGATTTTTTGTGGTGGAGGCAGACCACCCACTTTTCCTGGATAAAACCAGTACTGTACACCTCCCACCATCCGTAAGAATCGACACTTCCTCACAAATCGAGTTCCCAGTGGGATTCGAACCCGCAGCGGTGAGAGGCGAAGGTTTACAATGCATCGTCGTTAACCATTCGCCACGGAGACGCTTCATCCCAAAATGTAAACGTTCATATATTTCTTTCGTTTCCAAGACTTTGGTTGGGGTAATCTCAGAAAGTACTAGATAAATCGAATTCCCATTTGCAGAGGAGGAAAGAGCTCATTTTATAGGCGTATGTGCACTTTAGTTGAATAAAATTCGATAAATATTAAGAAAGTTATGAAACGGACACCGGAATCGATATTTTTGATAACCATTCTTTTTGTTGCCGTGAAACCGATCAAACGGTCACGTGGTTTCGCCACCCTCTGGTACTGGTAACGTAAAAGTCCCAGTTTTACATATAGCAATTTGAAATACAGTCGATTCCGTTTAATCGTATATCGGTTAATTGCATATTTCGGTTAATTGCATAAAGTTTTGAAACACAAAACCATTCGTATTCTTTTGCATGTAAAAAAACCCCGTATAATCGCATAGGTTTTTGTCACATTCCGGATAATTGCATAACGAATATCTGGCTAATTGCATAATGAAAGTCAAATTTACCTGTATTTTCCAAAAGCCCTATATGGCAGTGAATGTTGGTATTTTTTGAGTATGAGTGATGTTTTAACATTAGAGAGGTCACATCGACTATGCGTAAAACATATGCAAGGTTTTCATATTAGAACAAGAACAGATGTGGCTTTAAGTTTGCTTAATTGTTTACCAATTGCATCTGAGATAGACCGACGGAAACTTATCTTTCTGGGACAACTGTGTAGGTTACAAAGAGATTGTGCAGTAAAACAGATGTTTTTAATCAGGATAAGCGCATTTACAATTAACAACTGTTTGACAGGTTTTATTCCAGACATATACACTATCCTTAATAGATATGGCCTTACGCATGTCCTGGACGGGTACGTTTCGAATGGTCACTTTCCTAGCAAACTTTGCTGGAAAAAGCTAGTGAATGGTAAAATATATGAAACTATAACCACTGAATTGAACAATAGGCTTGCTGAACCTGAATTTATAAGGTTTTGCTCAATTCATAGTAGCTATAGAGAATCCAATGTTTGGTTATATGCTAGAAATCACCCAACATCTCTCAAATATTGTAAGACTGTTTGTGTGATTATTGCAAATATAACGAGAATAAATGAAAACTGCAAAAGGTGTGATGTAATAACAGACAATGTTGTTGACCATTGCATATGCAATTGCCCATACGTAGCAAATGAAAGAACTAATTTGTGGTTAACAATACAAAACCAATTTGGATTACATGTAAAAGAAACCCTTTCGGCGCTTAACAAAAGCGACGTTGTTAATGTGTTCCTTGGTGCCAACAGTAACATGATTGAAACACTTCTCTCAGATGAAATAGACCGGTTTTATGGTACGATATTTAGGTGCATACATTGGATGTGGTTAAAATATGTAACAGTGTAAACATAAATTAATTATATAATATGTATGCTTCAGCGCCAGTTCCTGGCACAGATTTGATTTTGCTTGATTTTGCATATATAACTGCCAACATGTATATACGTTCTTGTTTTGTTTGTGTAATTATTGTGTAATTGGTTATCTGTCATTGTTGTTTGTATATTATGTGAATCTCCTATATGGAGGAAATAAAGAATATTATTATTATTATTATTATTAACTATATAAGCCCGAGGCAAATTGATTGACAAAAGGTGCTAATGGTTATAATAGCGTAATTGAGTCTCCATTGCTTCCATAGTAAAGAACAGAACAGAACAGAACAGATATTTTATTAAGATTTGTACATAGTACATCATCATACAAACATTACATACAAATACATTAAACATATAGTCACGTAATAGATATAAAAGATTTTCTTTTACAAACAAATGTTGAATTATATTACTTTAGTTCACATTTGTAATACAATATTCCTTAAAGATTATGAAATTTAATAGAATGAGAATGAACAACATGCTTAAACATTTAAAATTGATTTTCTTATTTCTAAGGCTTCCTTGGTATATTTTGAAATTTTATATAATACAGTTTTATTATGAGAGCTAATCAAATCTAAAAACTTGAACATTGATGGTCTTTGGTAATAATACTTTTTCAAATACTGCTTACGCAAATCTACAAAACATGGACATATACATATAAAGTGAAACTCATCTTCTATATCGCCTGAATTACAACAAAGGCAATATCTTTCATTTTTTGGTATTCTATTTCTATCATAACGCCCAGTTTGAATTCTAAGAGGATGAACAGAAAGTCTTAGTCTACTATAAAACAATCTCAAATTACAAGGTAATATATCAAGATAGTTTTCATAGTCAAATTGCATTTTTACTAAGCTATAGTTTTCAAGAACTGTACTATTTTCTATAGAACTAAACCATTCCTGAATAAAATTATCAATAACTTTTTGCTTAAAAATATTTGGAAATACTTTGGGGTTTACAAAATGATTGTTCTCAAATATATCGGTAAATCCGTAATTATTTAACATGGTTTTAACGTTTGATACCCAGTTCTTACATCCTTTATTACAATCATTTAGCCCTTGTTTGTATACTTTTTTTATTATTATATTATCAGTATTAATAATTTTACACCAATAACTTATTATCCTTGCATGTCGTGATATATATAAGGGATATCTACCCAGCTCTCCGTAAACACCCACAGTACATGTATTCATTTTAACATTCAATAAACGTTTACAGAATTTTAAATGTATTCGCTCTATAACTTTCGACCTTGTATACCCCCAGATTTCGCTTGCATAATTTAAAATAGAACCAACGAACGCATCAAACAACTGACATAGTAGTTTTGGCTTTTAACGAATTTTTTTACAGTTAAATAATAGAGTGTTTAATGCCTTAAGCGCCTTGCCGACTAAGTGTTCTTGGTTTAAGTTGAAATTACCAGTATAATTAAAAGTATTTCCAAGATAGATAAAATCATTAACAACTTCTATAATTTGATCGTTATAAGTCCATGATTCATTAGGCAACAATCCACCACGTTTTCTAAACACCATTATTTTAGTTTTCGCAATATTTACGCTGAAGCCCCATTTATTACAATATGTATGCAATCGATTAAGATTATCTTGTAATTCAGCAGGAGATTTGCCCAAAATAGCCATATCATCAGCAAAAAGTAAGATTATTAGTACTATGTCATCTATATTTAAACCTGTCTCAACATTACTTTGCAAATAAAGTTCAAGATCTTCCACAAACATGGAAAACAGTATAGGCGAAATTACCTCCCCTTGTCTCAAACCAACAGCATATTCAAAGTAGTCTGAATAGCTATTACAACTTTTTACACACGATTTAACCTTTTGATACATGTCCCTTATAATGCGTAAAAGTTTTCCACGTATTCCTAGCTTATA
The DNA here is from genome assembly GCA_037043455.1 of Cyrtodaria siliqua. NCBI lineage: Eukaryota > Metazoa > Mollusca > Bivalvia > Adapedonta > Hiatellidae > Cyrtodaria > Cyrtodaria siliqua. The sequence goes on along the minus strand of JAWPHD010001441.1, from coordinate 105,785 downwards.
TAATTTAAGCCAAAGTGCATTTCTATAAATGCTGTCAAAACATTTCATCATGTCGACAAAGGCAACATATAATCGTTTATTATTACATAAATAATTTTGAATAATTGACATTAATACAAATATCGCGTCAACTGTTGACCGTCCCTAGTAAAGTTAGAATGTTGACAATCTGTTAAAAACTCAAACCTCGTTAGAATTCTGGGAAACTTATTTTATTATGCAAATAAACATGTCTGCTATTAAACATCAACAAGGAAATAGGGGCTTTAATACCTTCTAAGAAACATTTCTTCAGTTGTATACTAACACCGGGTCAAAGGTCAACACTATTTAACCCCTTGCAATTTCATACCCTGTCTACTTTCACTTCTCAAATTTATATAAAAAACTGTCAAAAACATGATGAGCTGCATTTTCAAATATCAACAACATGTCCAGAATACAGTTATAGCCAAAAAATAACAGGAACCAGCACTAAAAAAAGTTTTTAAAGAAAAAAAGATTAGCACTCTTTAATACAGAACTACTTTCGACTGCACCAGGCGAGCACATCCTGTTGATTTAGTGTAATTAGACCTAATTGACGCCGAAAGTTTGCCATTTTGTGCGGTTTCCGTGAAGCTTCCACGCCATGACGATCGCTCACCAATTAGCATACACGATTTAATAATAAGTTTGTATGCAATGTAAAGCAATGTGTTGTTAATTATTTACTGCTCTCAGTTTGCTAGTGTCGGTAGAGATGCATATGACATTGAGTAGCTCATAGAGATTATTAATAAATGAAAAATAAAATAAGCTTTTGTGGTATTATCATGGCTGTGTAATTCACACTACACACTACAAACAATAGCAAAGCGACGCAGATTGAAAGAAAACAAGTACGCATAAATATTTAATAAAATCTATCAAATAACATTAAATACAAAATGGATATGCACAATAATAATCCTAATATGAACTAAGGTAAAACCTTGAGGCGAGCACAGAAAATGTGAAAGTAAATTTTAAACAGATAAAACTCAATGAAAAAACAATACAATTGAAAGCAACACAATAATGAGGTCCTCTCAGGGGTTTTGGGGGAAATGGCCATTTATATTTGGTGAACAAGGGAACAATGGCTGTTAACAATGGCTGTTATTTTCTGGGGAAAAGAGAACATTGACACATATTTTTAGGTTAGGGAACAATGGAACATGACTTTACAGGAAATAAAATTCTAACATCTAGTTTTAATATTAAAAAAAAAATCACAAAAAGTTAAGATTTCAAACAATATTTTTGTGATGACAGTGTACTGCAGGCCAGAATGAATTTTGGGGAACATTAGAACATCTTTTAAACATTAAAAGTACTTTTAGAGAACAGGGGAACATTGAACAAATAAGTGTGGGGAACAAAGCAAAATAGTTGTGGGGAACAAGGGAACACGGACTCATATTTTCAGGGAACAAAGGAAGATGTACCCCTTCCATCCTCCTGGGGGCCTCAATAATAATAAGAAGAATGAATAAATCATTAAAAAAAAACTCATTGCACACTTTTTTTCACAACTGAGCTGTATACACTTTCTTTTGCAACTCAGTATAATTTTAGATAAAAAAGTTTTAGACTAGCTTGAAAAAAACTAAACTGCCAAATTCAGCATTTACCTCACTGCTTGAAGTAAACACTGTTGTGATATAACTAAACTGAAAGATTGTTAACTTTATACATATACATACATTGTTCCAATTGCTTTTTACATTTTTTTTCTTTTTGCCAGAAATGTTGATATTTTCTATGTTATTATTCATTACTAAATATATGCAAACTGTGACCTGTGTATTTAGCCAATAACACTAAATATGATTCACAAATAGATGAGAGATAGGGATAATTGTTTTAATTTTAACACCACAGTCCATCTGTCCTGATCTTACCTTGAATAAGAACCGTCTGTACAAGATGGCAAGTTGCATTCACTTCAGTGTATGGGTTTGAAAAAGTCCAAACTGTGTGTGACTGACCCAATGGGCCACTCCTAAAAGATGCTAGTGTCACCATCCAATGCTGGTTGTAAATGCCTGACAGAATAATGCAACTATCAGTCACAGACAACCATTTAAATATAAACAAAGGATAGATGACTCTTTTCTTGAAGATATTCAGTGTGCAGCCCTTCTGTAGTGTAAATCTCATTTTTGCTTTTCACTGAAAAAGCAGTTCCAGTACATTCTGGTGTTTCATCTCTGTTCTGGTCTGTTGTGTTCCGGTGAATCGTACCACTGGTCTATAATTATGTCATAAAACAAATACAAACAATTCCGGTTTTTAAATTCTATAATGAGGTCATATTTATCATACCACAGATATGACTTAAAAATCACTATCTGAGTCAAATAAATGAGAACCAGACCATCTGCCATATTTTAAACGATAGGACACCCACCTGTATGGGCACAATAGAATCTGGACTTATGATTGTGTTTATGACCGTAGTACACACAGGTGTGTGTGTGTTTTGTGGGTCGTTCGGGATGGGTGGGGGGGGGGGGGGTATTTTGAAATGAACAAATCTAGGGGGTGAGGACCCAGCCAGCAATCCTATATCTAGCCTTCATCGGCCCCATATTTTTTTTTATATAGGACCAGTATCGCAAACGATATCGGCCTGAGATCGACGTGCCCATCGGCTTCAAGTCGGACCGATATCTTGTCGGCTACACATCGGTCCAATATCGGTTAGATATCGTTTTCGTTTACTATCCATCATCGGTTAGACATCCTTTTAGTTTACTATCCATCATCGGTCCAATATCGGTTAGTTATCTATCCAATATGTATCCGATATAGTTTCGACCCGAAGTGGGCCCATTATGACAGATAAACAACAAATCTGTTCTATTGTCACCATCCAGCTAGCACAGTATGTAGCTAGAGCATCGGATTACCAATCCAAAATACATGTATATGTTTCGCAACATACAAGGTTATCGTGCGTTTAACTCCGTCCGATTTTTTTTATCAAATCAATTTAATGAATACTCACTACCTTATATATATCTGTTTTTAGGTGCTTATCTCAATTAGCTCGACTGGAAAAATATTCATTAGTAATAAATAAAACTCTTGTGAATGTAGGCAGCACCATTTTGCAATGTAAAAAATGACATTTGCGAGGAATATCTGTTCACTTTACTAATAAATATACAATATTCAAAATGACATGTCATTACCTCCATTTATGGATTTATGGCGTGTTATATCGGACTGACAGCGGCCCGATATATGGTATCAACTGATACAACTACGTCGGTCTGACGTTGGCCCGAGATATAATAATAGACATTAGAAGAAATGTGCTATATTCATTCAGATTAATGCATTGAACAATCAATTTAGCATGCAATACAAACAAAAAATTCAAAAATGGAAAATATTGAATTAATCGGCTCTACATCGGCATATCCAACATTTAGCTGACATCTGACCGATATCTTTTCAGCAAATCATAAGAAAAACACACAAACCCAGTCAGCAAGCCTATATCGAACCGATATGTTTTCTATATACAGATAACGGATAGACATCGGGCTTTGGCGCTCTGTTACTGATATCGGTATCTGTCTATGACAGATAACGGATACATCGGGCCGATCTGCTGACATTCCGACCGATTACCAAAATCTATCTGATATGGCCATCTGGCTGGGGAGTGGTGGGGTGGCTTGTAGTCTAAGACTTTCCAGGAGAGGGAGGTCTGTCTGAGGAAACTGTTCCTTTTTTTTTTCAGGGTGGTGGTGGGTGTGGGGGGGATATTTTGTAGATTATTCTAGGGGGTAGACTGAAGAAATGCTTTCCGTTCGCGACGAGGGTGGTTTTTCCATAAATAATTAATCATTTAAACTTCTTATTCTTCCAGTTCCGTGCTGGGTTCCTCTGGAACATCTTCGCACAACGGTGAATATTTACACGAGTGATGGAAAGTTCAAGGTGCAGTTAAAACTTGCTCAACATAAACTCACAAAAGTGTTCGTACGAAGCGAAAGAAATTATAATCGATTTGTCCACAATTAATCATTTAAACTAGCTCAACATCAACTCACAATGTTAGTACAAAGTAAAAGCAATCCGAGTCTTCCAGAAATTACCTGAGTTGTCACTAGTCGTCTGCAAATAATGTCAATATTTACTACTGTTACGTCACTGATTTTAACACGCGCTAATTTGCATAATGTGAAAAGTTTCCGGCCAAGACAATTTAACCTTCATACCGAGTGTTTACAAATAAAAACCATACTAAATGAATAACTCACATATGCTGCTAGTGTTGTTTAAACATTGTGCGCTCTGCAATTGTTGACATGTTCAGCATATTCCTGCATTTGTTGTCATTTTGAAATTTCCCACGGAAACCACATATTTTCCAGAAAGCCTTACTTTCGCATTTGAACTCTTTAAATATTCTGCTGCATATATTCTATAGGACTTTGTGAAGGAGTCGGAGAGACTTTCAAATTATTTCTGAAATTCTACTCTAACCAGTCATAACGGAAACGTTGCACAGAAAACTGTTTTAAAGAAAACAAATCAGAATTTCGAGACTAAAACTCCTATAGTGGGAGCCGGTGTCTGCGTTAGAACAGCTTAAAGCGTGACAACGACGATTTACCATCAAAATCGAGACACATAGATTAGCAATTATCTTCTTTTTTTTTCTTCTTTTTTTTTCTTTTCTTTTTTTTCTCCCTTTACCGTAAAGTTCGCTTGCGCTCGAAGTGCCTTCGGCACTTCTCGCTAGCTGTGCTCGCTATCAAACATCTTACATAGAATTAACTCGCTTTTATGGAGTTTCTATGTAAGTATTAACGGAACAGTAAAACGAAAGTAGAAACGTGCAGCGCAACATGTACAAAATGTTCAATTTCGGTTATTCGAATACTCCGGTTAATCGCATATATTTTCTTGACAAATGGGCTATGCAAATAACCGAAATCGACTGTAACAGAACAAACAACCAACATTTTTGAGAAAAACGAAAGCTCTCTGTAAAGAATGTTCGTGCAGTCTAGGAGATACGTTACATATATATACATATATATCTTGGAGATATGTTATCTCGATAGATACAGTGATATGTATTTGTAATAGAATGTCCAACAAGGTGTTACGAGCATATATCATGAAATATACGTGTAACACCAAGTTGTATATTCTATAACTGTTTTATCGCTAGTCACGGCCCATTGTATGATATCTGAGGGCTGGTGTGGCGCTGTCGATAGCGCGGCGGATTTGTAAACGGAGGCCCCGGGTTCAATCCTCCGTAGTGCTACTGAGATTCGTCGGTGTGTTCTTGGGCAAGACTCTTTCCCATAGCCTCGTCTGTCGGATAGGGACGTAAACCGGGCGGTCCCGTATATCGGTCTATCCTCCGTGCACGTTAAAGAACCATAGGAATATATTGGTTAATAAGAGTTGGGCACGCTCCCGGATTCCTATTTATCCTTTCCCGCTCTCTGCTCTGGGGCGGCTCTAAATAACCTACTGTGTTGATGAGCCGTTAAGCAACATTCAATTCAGTTGTATGATATCTGGTATAACGGCACACCAGAATAACGGCACACTTTTTGAAAAGTTCAAAAAGTTTGCCGTTATATGAAATATCAGTACACTTTCGTTTTCCTGAATATGCACAATAAAAAGTACTCTCAGGCATGCGATAAGATAAAATGAACGATGAATTACGGACATATATCTGTACAGATATTCCAGAAATGAATGATGTACTACATTCAGATATTCCTGAACAAACAAGTCACTGATATTATGTTTTTGCTATGATGAAACGTATGGATGCGAACATTTATCAATGTCTGATGTTTTATCCAAACATTTTTTTAACTGTTGTTTGCGTCTGTAACACGCGAGTTTATCACAGACCTAACAACAAAATAACAAACATATTGGAAACTTCCTATCTGAACCAACGAAGAAGCCAAAATATCACGTGACACCGCAACTTTTAATTATGATTTTAATGAGAATAAATTCAAAACATTCACAATGAATAGCAAAATGGCATTATACTAATTTATTTTTATTTTCAAAATAAGAAATTGTTTAAAAAGCTGCACTTTAACTTTTCCTTCTAACTCCTCTCTTAAAAAAATCATTGATTTTAATGAGAATACATTCAAAACATTCACAATGAATAGCAAAATGGTGTTATACTGATTTAGTTTTATTTTCAAAATAAGAAATTGTATAAAAAGCTGTTTAAAATTTAAAAAACAGACTATTTTTTTGGTTTTCCCTTAAACAGCAAGCAAATGACGTAGTGAAACTTTCCTTCAAACTCCTTTTTTGCTTAAAATGTTAAAGTAAGGAAAATACCATCATTAGTAAGAAATACATTTGTGATGGGTTTTGACATAAATGAAATTGATATGTACAAACAGCTTCATGATATGTGTGTTTAAAGTGATACTCGGCAATCTTGAAGTTTTTATTGAGAATCAATATTGGCTTCTCTATTTATTTATGAAGTAACATTTTGACTTTAAAGGGAATGTAGCGACACAGCCAAACAAGCTCTGTTATTGAGAGTTCTGAAAAACTTGGAAAAGGTTGAAAGAATTATCAAAATCGGATGATAAACAAAAAATATATGACCATTTAAATGTTGTTCTAAAACGAATATGGGAGCCGCCATTTTTAGATAGTTCCATATAACCATATATGCAAATGAATGATCACTGCAAATGAATGATTTTTTTTACTGGTCATATAAAGCATTACTGCCATTAAGTATTACATATTTTTCATACAGTTGTTATAATTTTTTCCCTATAAATCAGTAAACTATCATATTTATAAATATTCCATATATGGTAATTTATAACCGTGATGTCATAGCTCTCATAATGGCCGCTTCCATATCCGTTTCAACAGAAACTTCATATGGTTTGGCGGTGTCGCTACATCCCCTTTAAACCTGCCTGCATATCATTAAATAAAATTTTGTGATGTTTCACTTCTCTTAGCTATTTTACCCAATGTTGAGATCTATTATTGGTGCAGTATTATCAAAAGTCAGTAATATTCAAAAACAATTTGGTTTATACTATTCTTATAATTATTATTAATGATTGAAATAATGCATGTTATTTAGAAAAACTAACGGGACGCCGCGAGTTTTTGAAGAAAAAAAAAGATTGCCATGTATCTCTAAAAACGAACACGCCTAATAACGGAAAAAAACTACAAAACCGTTGATCAAAACTCTGTCCAGATGTTCAGGTCATATAATAATGTATATGTGCCGCATAAAGTATAATATTTTCGGGTTCTAAAAATACGAGTATATATGAGAAATATATGCGTGAAATGAATTGCGAGTTGGTAACTCTTAATTCAACGTTCCAGTTTTGTGGTTTGGTCTGGATGGTTAAAGCCATTTATATTGTGTCTATCGAGCTTAAATTGTCAAAATATGTGAGTCATATATATACCTCGTCGTCAGTAGGTTTATAAACGGTGTACCTATGTTGTAAAATTTGGCTGTTGTTGACGGGATGGCTTATTTAAAGACGGGCAGTATTTTGTGAAATGTCCGCACTTATTCCTATAACACGTGTTTGCGTCTGTAACACACGTGGTCGGACCTGTGATATGACCTGTATTATTTTGACACATTTAACATTACCGAAAATGCTCACTTCGCAAAAGTGCAAAATTTGTCCCTAGGTGTATTTATTGATAAAAAATTATTTCTGTCAATAACATACACATGATATAACATGCACAGAGACCTTACAGGATGTGTGAGACCGGTCAGAAGTACTTCCGGGTCGTAGCACGCATATATAATTAACAATTAGTGATATACAACAATAACTTGCTTCAAACTACCAATATCCTAATAAATACAAATAACGATTTTCAGCTGTACATTTTGTGTAACAAAGTAACGGGACACCTGGAGCTTTAACAACTACAGGATTGTCGTGTGTCCCTGACAAACAGTAGAGAGTTGGTAACGTCTCGCCCAGCGTGCAAAACGTCTTTAGTCAGGTCTGCCAAAACTTTTTAACACAAAATCCGGAGATTTTTAAGATTTAAAGCGCGCGAAGAACATTTTCGAGAACTTTGAGCGCGCGACTTGATTTTCGCAGTTATTTTTTTTAAAGGGACACTGTCCGTAACTTTTAGCTTATAAAACACCCAATAATTTTGTTCGCAAACATTATACACTAAACATTATTCAATATTTACTAATTAAAAGCAAGATTGTTTAACGGAATTCAATCGCGGTACAAAAAAAAGCAAATCCACTTCGTGGGTTTGAACTCGCAGCCCAAACTCGCAGTAAAAATAAGTGTGCGTGAGTTTAAATTTGTCCGAACTCGCTCCCGACTGAGCTAAGCGGGCTACAAATATTACGAAATACATACTATGGTGAAAACCTAGTGCGCTATGGAAGTCACGTGAACGCATAAAATGTAAATATTGTGGGTCCCACTTTATTTACATTTAATAATTAAAACTTTTTTTTTTCAAACTCACGAATGTATTCCTACATACTTCTTAGGGTCTATCCTCATGTTTTCATGTATACATTTCAATGAATAAAAGTCAGACAGTTATTTGGTTATGCTCAATATCTGCTTACTTACGGACAGTGTCCCTTTAAAGCACAAATCACCAATTTAAATTATTTATGCAATTAATACAATTGATGCATTGTTTGATAGTTATAAAAAATAATTGATTAGCATACTTCAACCAGGAACGTTTAATAGAGTACACGTTCCTGCTTCAACATACACAAAAATAGTTTCCTCAGAGAATACTTCGTAATTCGATTTGAAAGACTTGGTTTAACGTCTACCACAACTGTTGATTCATGGACGTGCACTTACCTTATTACACAGATGCGTGCTAAAGGCAAATACAATCTTAACTCTAAACAAATTGAAATATTTATTATCATCGTACACGGCAGCAGTTGTTATATTGATACCACACACAAGCAGTTACTAGTTCCTCACACATCGTACACGGCAGCAGCTGTTATAGTGATACCAGACACAAGGAGTTGCTAGTTCCTCACACATCCCACACGGCAGCAGCTGTTATAGTGATACCAGACACAAGGAGTTGCTAGTTCCTCACACATCGCACACGGCAGCAGCTGTTATAGTGATACCAGACACAAGGAGTTGCTAGTTCCTCACACATCGCACACGGCAGCAGCTGTTATAGTGATACCAGACACAAGGAGTTGCTAGTTCCCCACGCATCGTACACGGCAGCAGCTGTTATAGTGATACCAGACACAAGGAGTTACTAGTTCCTCACACATCGTACACGGCAGCAGCTGTTATAGTGATACCAGACACAAGGAGTTGCTAGTTCCTCACACATCGTACACGGCAGCAGCTGTTATAGTGATACCAGACACAAGGAGTTACTAGTTACTTACACATGGTACACGGCAGCAGCTGTTATAGTGATACCACACACAAGGAGTTGCTAGTTCCTCACACATCGTACACGGCAGCAGCTGTTATAGTGATACCAGACACAAGGAGTTGCTAGTTCCTCACACATCGTACACGGCAGCAGCTGTTATAGTGATACCAGACACAAGGAGTTGCTAGTTCCCCACACATCGTACACGGCAGCAGCTGTTATAGTGATACCACACACAAGGAGTTGCTAGTTCCTCACACTGGTCATTTCAATTAGCTTGACCAATTAAGGAAGCCACAGATATATTGCCGCTTTTATGTCCTCGGGTGTTAATTGTATATTCAGTCAGATCATTACACAGACGCATTATGAAAATTAGTTAGTAAGTTTACCATATGTATTCGGGTGCATACGTGTACATACGTGTAACCTGAGTATTGCAATGCCCTCTGACTAGGGAGGGTAATAGGACCAATTCGGGGGAAAGCTGATAAACTGTGAAAGTATAGCTGTTAAATCATGAACATTTTATCATGATTGTTTTAATGGAAAATCCGGAGATCCGGAGAGTGACTGAAAAATCCGGATTTTATCCGGAGATTTGGCAGGCCTGCTTATTATTTCCGCACATTTAGAAACTTGACTACAAGTGGTCCAAATGATAGCTCGGTGGACTTAAAACGGACATTAATAATTTGATCTGACATTTAGCCAACAGTTAAGCACATAATTGGACAATTGTCCAGCAGTTCGGCTCATTGTGTAATGGCAATTATCAAGCATCGGCGCGTGATGTACTGGCAATTATCCAGTATCGACACGTGATGTACTTGATAGCAAATGATAGCTCGGTGGACTTAAAACGGACATTAATAATTTGATCTGACATTTAGCCAACAGTTAAGCACATAATTGGACAATTGTCCAGCAGTTCGGCTCATTGTGTAATGGCAATTATCAAGCATCGGCGCGTGATGTACTGGCAATTATCCAGTATCGACACGTGATGTACTTGCAATTATCAAGTATCGACACGTGATGTACTGGCAATTATCCAGTATCGGCACGTAAAGAACAATTATATGCAGTTCAGCACGTGATGTACTGACAATTAACCAGCAGCTCGGCACGTGATTACTGACAATTAACCAGCAGTTCGGCACGTGATGTACTGACAATTAACCAGCAGCTCGGCACGTGATGACTGACAATTAACCATCAATTCGGCACTTGATGTACTGACAGTTATCTACCAGTTTGGCATGTGATGTACTGACAATTAACCAGCAGCTCGGCACGTGATGTACTGACAATTAACCATCAATTCGGCACGTGATGTACTGACAGTTATCTACCAGTTCGGCACGTGATGTATTGACAATTATCTAGCAGTTCGGCACGTGGTGTACTGACAATTAAAGACACATTTCCCAGCTGATTGTAGTCGTTGAAAAGTCATGGATAGCATGCTTTTTAACTGCTTACTTCTCGCTGACTGATTACCACAGAGACATTATATTGAGGCCCCATCACAGTTTTTTTCTTTTCATTTACTATTACCTTAGTTTTTGATATAAGATATATTGTAACTAAAAAACCCACTAGATTGTTTATTATGGGGGAGCAAATAGTCGCCGCTTTTTCCGTCCGTCCGTATGTGCGTCCGTGCGCTTTTTGTCCGGAGCATAACTCAAAAAGTATGCTTGATTAAAGTTCCTGTGAATGAGACGGATTGCAGTTCATAGGAACCATAACTCCTAGCTTCACTACTTTTTTTAATTATCTCCCCTTTTTGAAAAATCTTATCCGGAGCATAATAGAGTTCCGTACGGATTCATTTTGAATAAGGAAAGGTTATGAATGAATGAATATAAACACACTAAAAGGAAGCAGAACAGGAAATGTTCAAATCTGACCACAGAGTCACGATTGGAACAAACTTGGTAGATGACCATAACCTTAAGGTAAATGCAAAATATTAAACCTCTGGCTATTGTAGTTTCAGAGATGAATATTGTTGAAGTGTTTCCATATATAAGTCTATGTTTAATATGTGACCACTGGGGCGGGTCCAAATTTGACCTCAGGGTCACCATTAGAACAAACTAGTTAGAGGACCATAAGACGATGTTACATACAAAATATCACAGCTCTATATCTTGTATTTTTGCAGACGATTTTTTAAGATTTGTTAAATGAAACGGATAAGCCCCATTGCGGGGGGCATTTATGACCTCAGGTGCACCATTCGAATAAACATATAATAATGCTTCACATAAACTTGGGGTTGTCCGTGGTCGAGTGGTCTCAGACTTGAAATCACATGTCCCTCACCGCTGTGGGTTCGATTCCCCATGGGGCCAGGACTGTTAAGTATGAATATCAAGTTATCCTGCTTGCTTGCGGAACGTCGGTGGTTCTACTCAGGTGCGCGCCCGTGCACGAAAAAATGCCCGGGTTTGCACCTGGGGTCTTCCTCCACCAATAAAAAGCTGAAATGTCCCCAAATGACCTTAGCTGTTGGTGCAACTATAAAATCCAGTTTAATGAATTCATATAAGATTTGATTGAATTCCGACAAACGGTTTCTGAGAAAAAGTCGTCAGAAGCAAAAGATAACGACGATGACGGACAGACAACGGACGGACGACGGACGAAGAGTGATTCCAAAACATCACATTGAGCCTTCGGCTCAGGTGATCAAAAACACTGACAGATGACAACGATTTTTGAATTTTAAAGTCCCGATGAGTTTCTTGCATTTGAGATTTACTAAAAAATGGCAGAGAAGTAATTGATAATAGAGTATATTGTGCTAAAAATACAAAAACTATTAATTGTTAACACGGATCTTTTAAAAAAATCCATCTATACATAGTTGTTTTAACATATATACAAGTGCACATCAAATGCAAAACGGTTATAATTTTTATACCCCCCCCCCCCCCCCCCCCCCCCCCCCCCCCAAATACAATAGGCTCGAAATGTGTCTTTAACCATCAGTTCGGCACGTGATAATACTGACAATGAACCAGCAGTTCGGTGCGTGAGTATGTATTGACAATGAACCAGCTGTTCGGCACGTGGTGTAATGACAATTAGCCAGCAGTTTAGCACGTGCTGTACTGACAAGTAGACAGGAGTTCGGCACGTGGTGTACTGACCGTTATCCAATACCATTATATAACTTATTCATTGTACCGCAATAAGGTCAATATCGGCACAACGTCGATACCTATTACCCCGTGTGGTTGTCGTGGTAGAATACAACCATTGCAATATGACAAACACACTGTTGCATACAGGTTAGGACCACTCCTCCACCCGCACCCCATTCATATTAATTTTGTCATTTTTTTATCATGCTCATTTAAGGTCTTTATCGTGACACTGCGTATACAAACGTGGAAACGTGGCTACATCGTAAATGGAGTGTCTACTATAGCAACTATCAGCAACTCTGCAGTTCTGCAGGTAAGAAGGTTCTTGGCCCAATCTCCATATCTTATCTTGATGTCAATTGAGGATGAACCTGGCACGTTCATTCCTGTTAGGCGCCATATAACATGTCATGTGTTGGTGCGCTTTAAAACCCAATTCAATTTAATTTGATTCTTATGTTTGTCTTTGAGAGTAAAATCTTATATTTTCACAAGCATAACCGTACGCCTAAGTAATTGATGGTAAATTGATTGATGTGATGGAGATACAAGCAGTTATAAATAAGTACGTATTACCAGCCAGAAAGGCTAATTAGCAATATATACACATATATGAGGGAGATGCACCATTACTTGTTATTAATGTAGGTGTTATATACAATTCCTGATTCAAATAGCTAATATCTTACAAAGCTAATAAGTATGTAAAATCATACACAAATCAGTGAAACACAATATAGGTACAGGCGGGCTACACCAGGATGATTGATGCTTTTAGATGGAATGACTGACGTTTCGTGGAGTACATAGCTGTGTGCTAAGTATCACGTGCAGTATCACGTGCAGTCCGGCGATAAAAGAAATCACGAAAGTAGGAAAAATGAAAATGACCTATGAAGGAGAGAGCGGATGTGATAATAAGTGAGTGGAATTTGGGAGTAGTGAGTGGACCTAGGGAGTAGAGAGTGGACCTAAGGAGAAGGGAGTTGACCTAAGGAGAAGGGAGCCGACCTAGGGAGTAGGTATCCTACCCAGTGAGTAGGCTAGGAATGGGGATCGGACCTAGCGAGAAGGGAAGGGTGGACGTACAAAGTAGGGATCGGATCTAGGGAGTAGGGAACGAACCTAGGAAGTATAAAACGGAGCTAGGGAATAGGGAACGGGTCCATGACATATTTAAAGGTCCAGACCTAGTATGAATGTCTCAATAAGAAGGTTTGTAAATAACTCAGTCTGTACATAATACAGAAATGTCGTCTAGCATGTGTATATTGAGATGAGAACCGCAGTTAATGTACTGTTTGGCGGAGTATCAAGAGTTGATTACTACCCCATTACGCCGCCACCTGGTAGAAAAGAAAAAAACCACAACAAAAAAAAACCGATATCGCACTTCTGTCCGCGTTATATAATGTCATAGACCGAAAGTCGTACTGCAGAAGCAGAAGAACACGTCGAATACCGGGCGTCGTACTCCGGACTGCAAAACTGGGCGTCGACTTGAACATATGCTCTGCCGGGTGGGAAAGCAAATACCTGCTTGTTTCATCTTCCACTAGGAAGCGGAGACTATGTTTAAAAGCAAGTTCCAGCTTGTTTATCCTCCAGTACATGTATATGTGTCTGAATCATGTTTGTTTACTTTTCTGTACGATGAATAATTGTAATTCCGTACATTCTTAGTAATACGCGTCAGTGATCACCTGCATGTAGGTGGAACGACGTATATGTTTGCTGCCCTCCTGCAATGCTATATTATCATCTCACACCAACAAATCAATGTTAATGTTAATTCACCATGAACGTTAATTACGACTGGGCGAGGAGTAGTCGCAACAAAATCTGAAGAGGGATATGCTAATGGTATCTGAAGGCGGAGATGATAATGATATATCTGAAAGCGGAGATGATAAATTTAAGATGATCAATGGTATCTGAAGAGGGAGATGATAAATGGTATCTAAAGAGGGAGATGATAAATGGTATCTGAAGAGGGAGATGATCAATGGTATCTGAAGAGGGAGATGATAAATGGTATCTGAAGAGGGAGATGATAATGATATATCTGAAAGCGGAGATGATAAATTTAAGATGATCAATGGTATCTGAAGAGGGCGATGATCAATGGTATCTGAAGAGGGAGATGATAAATGGTATCTGAAGAGGGAGATGATCAATGGTATCTGAAGAGGGAGATGATAAATGGTATCTGAAGCGGGAGATGATCAATGGTATCTGAAGGCGGAGATGATAAATGGTATCTGAAGGCGGAGATGATCAATGGTATCTGAAGAGGGAGATGATAAATGGTATCTGAAGAGGGAGATGATCAATGGTATCTGAAGAGGGAGATGATAAATGGTATCTGAAGAGGGAGATGATAATGATATATCTGAAAGCGGAGATGATAAATTTAAGATGATCAATGGTATCTGAAGAGGGCGATGATCAATGGTATCTGAAGAGGGAGATGATAAATGGTATCTGAAGAGGGAGATGATCAATGGTATCTGAAGAGGGAGATGATAATGGTATCTGAAGCGGGAGATGATCAATGGTATCTGAAGGCGGAGATGATCAATGGTATCTGAAGGCGGAGATGATCAATGGTATCTGAAGAGGGAGATGATAAATGGTATCTGAAGAGGGAGATGATCAATGGTATCTGAAGAGGGAGATGATAAATAGTATCTGAAGAGGGAGATGATCAATGGTATCTAAAGAGGGAGATGATCAATGGTATCTGAAGAGGGAGATGATCATTGGTATCTGAAGAGGGAGATGATAAATGGTATCTGAAGAGGGAGATGATAATGATATATCTGAAAGCGGAGATGATAAATTTAAGATGATCAATGGTATCTGAAGAGGGAGATGATCAATGGTATCTGAAGAGGGAGATGATCAATGGTATCTGAAGAGGGAGATAATAAATGGTATCTGAAGAGGGAGATGATAATGATATATCTATAAGCGAAGATGATAAATTTAAGATGATCAATGGTATCTGAAGAGGGAGATGATCAATGGTATCTAAAGAGGGAGATGATAAATGGTATCTGAAGAGGGAGATGATCAATGGTATCTGAAGAGGAGATGATAAATGGTATCTGAAGAGGGAGATGATCAATGGTATCTGAAGAGGGAGATGATCAATGGTATCTGAAGAGGGAGATGATCAATGGTATCTGAAGAGGGAGATGATAAATTGTATCTGAAGAGGGAGATGATAAATGGTATCTGAAGAGGGAGATGATAAATGGTATCTGAAGAGGGAGATGATAAATGGTATCTGAAGAGGGAGATGATAAATGGTATCTGAAGAGGGAGATGATCAATGATATTTGAAGAGGGAGATGATCAATGGTATCTGAAGAGGCAGATGATCAATGATATTTGAAAAGGGAGATGATAAATGGTATCTGAAGAGGGAGATGATCAATGCTACTTGAAGAGGGAGATGATAAATGGTATCTGAAGAGGGAGATGATCAATGGTATCTGAAGAGGGAGATGATAAATGGTATCTGAAGAGGGAGATGATCAATGGTACCTGAAGAGGGAGATGATCAATGGTATCTGAAGAGGGAGATGATAAATGGTACCTGAATAGGGAGATGATCAATGGTATCTGAAGAGGGAGATGATCAATGATATTTGAAGAGGGGGATGATAAATGGTATCTGAAGAGGGAGATGATAATGGTATCTGAAGAGGGAGATGATCAATGGTATCTGAAGAGGGAGATGATAATGATATTTGAAAAGGGAGATGATAATGGTATCTGAAGAGGGAGATGATAAATGGTATCTGAAGAGGGAGATGATCAATGGTACCTGAAGAGGGAGATGATCAATGGTATCTGAAGAGGGAGATGATAAATGGTACCTGAAGAGGGAGATGATCAATGGTATCTGAAGAGGGAGATGATCAATGATATTTGAAGAGGGGGATGATAAATGGTATCTGAAGAGGGAGATGATAATGGTATCTGAAGAGGGAGATGATCAATGGTATCTGAAGAGGGAGATGATCAATGGTATCTGAAGAGGGAGATGATAAATGATATTTGAAGAGGGAGATGATAATGGTATCTGAAGAGGGAGATGATAAATGGTATCTGAAGAGGGAGATGATAAATGATATCTGAAGAGGGAGATGATGAATGGTATCTGAAGAGGGAGATGATCAATGGTATCTGAAGAGGGAGATGATAAATGGTATCTGAAGAGGGAGATGGTAATGGTATCTGAAGAGGGAGATGATCAATGGTATCTGAAGAGGGAGATGATAAATGGTATCTGAAGGCGGAGATGATAAATGATATATGAAGAGTGGGAAATATGATAAATGATATCCGAAGAGGGAAATGCTAATGGTATCTGAAGAGAAAGATGATCAATGGTATCTGAAGAGGGAGATGATAAATGGTATCTGAAGGCGGAGATGATAAATGATATATGAAGAGTGGGAAATATGATAAATGATATCCGAAGAGGGAAATGCTAATGGTATCTGAAGGCGGCGATGATAAATTTAAGATGATAAATGGTATCTGAAGTGGGAGATGATCAATGGTATCTGAAGAGGGAGATGATAAATGGTATCTGAAGAGGGAGATGATAAATGGTATCTGAAGAGGGAGATGATAAATGGTATCTGAAGAGGGAGATGATCAATGGTATCTGAAGAGGGAGATGATCAATGGTATCTGAAGAGGGAGATGATAAATGGTATCTGAAGAGGGAGATGATAATGGTATCTGAAGAGGGAGATGATAAATGGTATCTGAAGAGGGAGATGATCAATGGTATCTGAAGAGGGAGATGATCAATGGTATCTGAAGAGGGAGATGATAAATGGTATCTGAAGAGGGAGATGATCAATGATATCTGAAGTGGGAGATGATAAATGGTATCTGAAGAGGGAGATGATAAATGGTATCTGAAGAGGGAGATGATCAATGGTATCTGAAGAGGGAGATGATAAATGGTATCTGAAGAGGGAGATGATAAATGGTATCTGAAGAGGGAGATGATCAATGGTATCTGAAGAGGGAGATGATCAATGGTATCTGAAGAGGGAGATGATAAATGGTATCTGAAGAGGGAGATGATCAATGATATCTGAAGTGGGAGATGATAAATGGTATCTGAAGAGGGAGATGATAAATGGTACCTGAAGAGGGAGATGATAAATGGTATCTGAAGAGGGAGATGATAAATGGTATCTGAAGAGGGAGATGATAAATGGTATCTGAAGAGGGAGATGATAAATGGTATCTGAAGAGGGAGATGATCAATGGTATCTGAAGAGGGAGATGATCAATGGTATCTGAAGAGGGAGATGATAAATGGTATCTGAAGAGGGAGATGATCAATGATATCTGAAGTGGGAGATGATAAATGGTATCTGAAGAGGGAGATGATAAATGGTATCTGAAGAGGGAGATGATCAATGGTATCTGAAGAGGGAGATGATAAATGGTATCTGAAGAGGGAGATGATAAATGGTATCTGAAGTGGGAGATGATCAATGGTATCTGAAGAGGGAGATGATAAATGGTATCTGAAGAGGGAGATGATAAATGGTATCTGAAGAGGGAGATGATCAATGATATCTGAAGTGGGAGATGATCAATGATATCTGAAGAGGGAGATGATAAATGGTATCTGAAGAGGGAGATGATCAATGATATCTGAAGTGGGAGATGATCAATGGTATCTGAAGAGGGAGATGATCAATGGTATCTGAAGAGGGAGATCATCAATGGTATCTGAAGAGGGAGATGATAAATGGTATCTGAAGTGGGAGATGATAAATGGTATCTGAAGAGGGAGATGATCAATGGTATCTGAAGAGGGAGATGATAAATGGTATCTGAAGAGGGAGATGATCAATGATATCTGAAGTGGGAGATGATAAATGGTATCTGAAGAGGGAGATGATAAATGGTACCTGAAGAGGGAGATGATAAATGGTATCTGAAGAGGGAGATGATAAATGGTATCTGAAGAGGGAGATGATAAATGGTATCTGAAGAGGGAGATGATAAATGGTATCTGAAGAGGGAGATGATCAATGGTATCTGAAGAGGGAGATGATCAATGGTATCTGAAG
Source organism: Cyrtodaria siliqua (assembly GCA_037043455.1). Taxonomy (NCBI): domain Eukaryota; kingdom Metazoa; phylum Mollusca; class Bivalvia; order Adapedonta; family Hiatellidae; genus Cyrtodaria; species Cyrtodaria siliqua. The sequence continues at coordinate 87,043 of JAWPHD010001441.1, read as the reverse complement.
AGGGAGATGATAAATGGTATCTGAAGAGGGAGATGATCAATGATATCTGAAGTGGGAGATGATAAATGGTATCTGAAGAGGGAGATGATAAATGGTATCTGAAGAGGGAGATGATAAATGGTATCTGAAGAGGGAGATGATCAATGGTATCTGAAGAGGGAGATGATAAATGGTATCTGAAGAGGGAGATGATAAATGGTATCTGAAGAGGGAGATGATCAATGGTATCTGAAGTGGGAGATGATAAATGATATCTGAAGAGGGAGATGATCAATGATATCTGAAGAGGGAGATGATAAATGGTATCTGAAGAGGGAGATGATAAATGGTATCTGAAGAGGGAGATGATCAATGGTATCTGAAGAGGGAGATGATCAATGATATCTGAAGTGGGAGATGATAAATGGTATCTGAAGAGGGAGATGATAAATGGTATCTGAAGAGGGAGATGATAAATGGTATCTGAAGAGGGAGATGATCAATGATATCTGAAGAGGGAGATGATAAATGATATCTGAAGAGGGAGATGATAAATGGTATCTGAAGAGGGAGATGATCAATGATATCTGAAGAGGGAGATGATAAATGGTACCTGAAGAGGGAGATGATAAATGGTATCTGAAGAGGGAGATGATCAATGGTATCTGAAGAGGGAGATGATAAATGGTATCTGAAGTGGGAGATGATCAATGGTATCTGAAGAGGGAGATGATAAATGGTATCTGAAGAGGGAGACGATCAATGATATCTGAAGTGGGAGATGATAAATGGTATCTGAAGAGGAAGATGATAAATGGTACCTGAAGAGGGAGATGATAAATGGTATCTGAAGAGGGAGATGATCAATGGTATCTGAAGAGGGAGATGATCAATGGTATCTGAAGAGGGAGATGATAAATGGTATCTGAAGAGGGAGATGATCAATGATATCTGAAGTGGGAGATGATAAATGGTATCTGAAGAGGGAGATGATAAATGGTATCTGAAGAGGGAGATGATCAATGGTATCTGAAGAGGGAGATGATAAATGGTATCTGAAGAGGGAGATGATCAATGGTATCTGAAGAGGGAGATGATAAATGGTATCTGAAGAGGGAGATGATAAATGGTATCTGAAGAGGGAGATGATAAATGGTATCTGAAGAGGGAGATGATCAATGATATCTGAAGTGGGAGATGATAAATGATATCTGAAGAGGGAGATGATAAATGGTATCTGAAGTGGGAGATGATCAATGGTATCTGAAGAGGGAGATGATAAATGGTATCTGAAGAGGGAGATGATAAATGGTATCTGAAGAGGGAGATGATCAATGATATCTGAAGAGGGAGATGATAAATGGTATCAGAAGAGGGAGATGATAAATGGTATCTGAAGTGGGAGATGATCAATGGTATCTGAAGAGGGAGATGATAAATTGTATCTGAAGAGGGAGATGATAAATGGTATCTGAAGAGGGAGATGATCAATGATATCTGAAGAGGGAGATGATAAATGATATCTGAAGAGGGAGATGATAAATGGTATCTGAAGAGGGAGATGATCAATGATATCTGAAGAGGGAGATGATAAATGGTATCTGAAGAGGGAGATGATCAATGGTATCTGAAGAGGGAGATGATAAATGGTATCTGAAGAGGGAGATGATAAATGGTATCTAAAGAGGGAGATGATCAATGATATCTGAAGAGGGAGATGATCAATGGTATCTGAAGAGGGAGATGATAAATGGTATCTGAAGAGGGAGATGATAAATGGTATCTAAAGAGGGAGATGATCAATGATATCTGAAGAGGGAGATGATCAATGGTATCTGAAGAGGGAGATGATCAATGGTATCTGAAGAGGGAGATGATAAATGGTATCTGAAGTGGGAGATGATCAATGGTATCTGAAGAGTGAGATGATAAATGGTATCTGAAGAGGGAGATGATAATGGTATCTGAAGTGGGAGATGATAAATGGTATCTGAAGAGGGAGATGATAAATGGTATCTGAAGAGGGAGATGATAAATGGTATCTGAAGAGGGAGATGATCAATGATATCTGAAGAGGGAGATGATAAATGATATCTGAAGAGGGAGATGATAAATGGTATCTGAAGAGGGAGATGATCAATGATATCTGAAGCGGGAGATGATAAATGATATCTGAAGAGGGAGATGATAAATGGTATCTGAAGTGGGAGATGATCAATGGTATCTGAAGAGGGAGATGATAATGGTATCTGAAGAGGGAGATGATAAATGGTATCTGAAGAGGGAGATGATAAATGATATCTGAAGAGGGAGATGATAAATGGTATCTGAAGAGGGAGATGATAAATGGTATCTGAAGAGGGAGATGATAAATGGTATCTGAAGGCGGAGATGATCAATGGTATCTGAAGAGGGAGATGATAAATGATATCTGAAGAGGGAGATGATAAATGGTATCTGAAGAGGGAGATGATCAATGATATCTGAAGAGGGAGATGATAAATGGTATCTGAAGAGGGAGATGATAAATGGTATCTGAAGGCGGAGATGATCAATGGTATCTGAAGAGGGAGATGATAAATGGTATCTGAAGAGGGAGATGATCAATGGTATCTGAAGAGGGAGATGATCAATGGTATCTGAAGAGGGAGATAATAAATGGTATCTGAAGAAGGAGATGATCAATGGTATCTGAAGAGGGAGATGATCAATGGTATCTGAAGAGGGAGATGATCAATGGTATCTGAAGAGGGAGATGATCAATGGTATCTGAAGCGGGAGATGATAAATGATATCTGAAGAGGGAGATGATAAATGGTATCTGAAGAGGGAGATGATCAATGGTATCTGAAGAGGGAGATGATCAATGGTATCTGAAGAGGGAGATGATAAATGGTATCTGAAGAGGGAGATGATCAATGGTATCTGAAAAGGGAGATGATAAATGGTATCTGAAGAGGGAGATGATCAATGGTATCTGAAGAGGGAGATGATAAATGGTATCTGAAGAGGGAGATGATAAATGGTATCTGAAGAGGGAGATGATCAATGATATCTGAAGTGGGAGATGATAAATGGTATCTGAAGAGGGAGATGATCAATGGTATCTGAAGAGGGAGATGATCAATGGTATCTGAAGAGGGAGATGATCAATGGTATCTGAAGAGGGAGATGATCAATGGTATCTGAAGCGGGAGATGATAAATGATATCTGAAGAGGGAGATGATAAATGGTATCTGAAGAGGGAGATGATCAATGGTATCTGAAGAGGGAGATGATCAATGGTATCTGAAGAGGGAGATGATCAATGGTATCTGAAGAGGGAGATGATCAATGGTATCTGAAGAGGGAGATGATAAATGGTATCTGAAGAGGGAGATGATCAATGGTATCTGAAAAGGGAGATGATAAATGGTATCTGAAGAGGGAGATGATCAATGGTATCTGAAGAGGGAGATGATAAATGGTATCTGAAGAGGGAGATGATAAATGGTACCTGAAGAGGGAGATGATCAATGATATCTGAAGTGGGAGATGATAAATGGTATCTGAAGAGGGAGATGATAAATGGTATCTGAAGAGGGAGATGATCAATGGTATCTGAAGTGGGAGATGATAAATGGTATCTGAAGAGGGAGATGATCAATGATATCTGAAGTGGGAGATGATAAATGGTATCTGAAGAGGGAGATGATAAATGGTATCTGAAGAGGGAGATGATCAATGGTATCTGAAGAGGGAGATGATAAATGGTATCTGAAGAGGGAGATAATCAATGGTATCTGAAGTGGGAGATGATAAATGGTATCTGAAGAGGGAGATGATCAATGATATCTGAAGAGGGAGATGATAAATGGTATCTGAAGAGGGAGATGATAAATGGTATCTGAAGGCGGAGATGATCAATGGTATCTGAAGAGGGAGATGATAAATGGTATCTGAAGAGGGAGATGATCAATGGTATCTGAAGAGGGAGATGATCAATGGTATCTGAAGAGGGAGATAATAAATGGTATCTGAAGAGGGAGATGATCAATGGTATCTGAAGAGGGAGATGATCAATGGTATCTGAAGAGGGAGATGATCAATGGTATCTGAAGAGGGAGATGATCAATGGTATCTGAAGCGGGAGATGATAAATGATATCTGAAGAGGGAGATGATAAATGGTATCTGAAGAGGGAGATGATCAATGGTATCTGAAGAGGGAGATGATCAATGGTATCTGAAGAGGGAGATGATAAATGGTATCTGAAGAGGGAGATGATCAATGGTATCTGAAAAGGGAGATGATAAATGGTATCTGAAGAGGGAGATGATCAATGGTATCTGAAGAGGGAGATGATAAATGGTATCTGAAGAGGGAAATGGTAAATGGCATCTGAAAAGGGAGATGATAAATGGTATCTGAAAAGGGAGATGATAAATGGTATCTGAAGAGGGAGATGATAAATGGTATCTGAAGAGGGAGATGAGAAATGGTATCTGAAGAGGGAGATGATCAATGGTATCTGAAGAGGGAGATGATCAATGGTATCTGAAGAGGGAGATGATAAATGGTATCTGAAGAGGGAGATGATCAATGGTATCTGAAGAGGGAGATGATAAATGGTATCTGAAGGCGGAGATGATAAATGATATATGAAGAGTGGGAAATATGATAAATGATATCCGAAGAGGGAAATGCTAATTGTATCTGAAGGCGGAGATGATAAATTTAAGATGATAAATGGTATCTGAAGAGGGAGATGATCAATGGTATCTGAAGAGGGAGATGATAAATGGTATCTGAAGGCGGAGATGATAAATGATATTTGAAGAGAAAGATGATAAATGGTATCTCAAGGGGGAGAAAGAACTCACGTCAAACAGATTCGTCGACTTCTTTACAAGACGGACGGAGAGGCTTCAGAACAAAGACCACGGTTAACGCTCACTTCCGGTGGACATAGCAGTGGGTGACCTATTCGCAGCCATAGGCGTATACTACCGCGGCGGAGGCAATCGTGTATGTCAACCGTTACTTACAGTCAACATTAGTGTTGTCATCCCATGGGATAATATCCGGTATTAAGTACATGTATGTCAAATCTACTAAGAAAACCCCATATACAGTAGAACAATGAATGCTTCATGTGTGGGGTTTAACGTCGCTTTTAACAATTTTCATTCATATCAAGACGTTGTCGACTTGTAGCATTGTGCTCCATGTTATAGTGCTGCCACACTGGGATACCACGCCGTAGACACAAGACATGATAGCCCACCCAGTCACGGTGTCGACTTGTAGCATTGTGCTCAATGTTATAGTGCTGTCACACTGGGATACCACGCCGTACAAGACGGTGTCGACTTGTAGCATTGTGCTCCATGTTATAGTGCTGCCACACTGGGATACCACGCCGTAGACACAAGACATGATAGCCCACCCAGTCACGGTGTCGACTTGTAGCATTGTGCTCCATGTTATAGTGCTGTCACACTGGGATACCACGCCGTACAAGACGGTGTCGACTTGTAGCATTGTGCTCAATGTTATAGTGCTGTCACACTGGGATACCACGCCGTACAAGACGGTGTCGACTTGTAGCATTGTGCTCAATGTTATAGTGCTGCCACACTGGGATACCACGCCGTAGACACAAGACATGATAGCCCACCCAGTCACGGTGTCGACGTGTAGCATTGTGCTCAATGTTATAGTGCTGTCACACTGAGATACCACGCCGTAGACACAAGACATGATAGCCCACCCAGTCACGGTGTCGACTTGTAGCATTGTGCTCCATGTTATAGTGCTGTCACACTGGGATACCACGCCGTAGACACAAGACATGATAGCCCACCCAGTCACGGTGTCGACGTGTAGCATTGTGCTCCATGTTATAGTGCTGCCACACTGGGATACCACGCCGTAGAAACAAGACATGATAGCCAAACTAGTCTAATTGTACTGACTCTGGACCGACCAGTCGTAGAACTACCCTGTATATGCTGAATGGCAAGCAAGTGAACCAGTAGTACCATTGTACCATATGCAGACTTTGGTAGATACAACATGCAGCATTTTATTTAAAGTCTATATAGCATATAACTAAACACATTAGCTATGATAGATATTGACCGATGTCACCCGGCCGGCGGATTGAACTCTCGACCTTCGGCATACGAGTTTGTCGCTGTACCACTAGAACACGCCACGGTCTATCATCCACTGATAGTCGACATTGGTGTCGTTATCCTGGATGCATTAAAGGTTGTAATCCAGTATTGAGTAGGTAGACTACCGCTTAGCTGTGATAATCATTGCTATTATGATCTACCATAGAGCTATGGCGCGGCCTATGGAACGTATCGGTAGTATACGACACGACTATGGCGCGGCCTATGGAACGTATCGGTAGTATACGATACGACTATGGCGCGGCCTATGGAACGTGTAGTATACGACACGACTATGGCGCGGCCTATGGAACGTATCGGTAGTATACGACACGACTATGGCGCGGCCTATGGAACGTATCGGTAGTATACGATACGACTATGGCGCGGCCTATGGAACGAGTAGTATACGACACGACTATGGCGCGGCCTATGGAACGTATCGGTAGTATACGACTCGACTATGGCGCGGCCTATGGAACGTATCGGTAATATACGACACGACTATGGCGCGGCCTATGGAACGTATCGGTAATATACGACACGACTACGGCGCGGCCTATGGAACGTATCGGTAGTATACGACAAGACTCCATCCGAACTTTCTGGTGAGGTTTCTGAAGACATCACGCAATGCCTGCACCAATAACCGCCGTGTTTCTGAAGACATCACGCAATGCCTGCACCAATAACCGACGTGTTTCTGAAGACATCACGCAATGCCTGCACAAACAACCGCCGTGTTTCAAATGACGAAACCTTAAGTACCACATGACGATGCACAAAACTCACTGAAGAGACGGATATCACGCAGACCTAGACATTCTTGTATGTAACGACTATATATTTTCAGACATTGTTTTTCTTGAATCAATGTTTTCCTCTCGAAATATCTAGCTCTCGTCTGAAATCCCTTTCAGTATTTGGAAACCTTATTTTATGCATGGAGGTGTGTTATTTAAAATGTACGCAAATAAAATACGATGTTGTGTTTTTGGCATGTATTACGTGATGAACATGTGTATTGAATCGTACCGCACACCTACCTATATGTTCTACAGGCCGCGCCATAGCTATATGGTAAGTACAGAATATAAAAACATAAGAGCGATGATTCTCACAGCTGACTACTTCTGAGATAGAAAACACTATTTTTTGTAGTTATTTTCTTATAACTTAATTCCATCAATTTGTGAATGTAACTGAAGAAATATTTGACCATCATTCAGCCACAGACATATTAATAAACAGATAGGAAACTGCCTATCTTAATCAATGAAGTAACAAAAATATCACGTGGCACCTTAACTTTTCCTTCAATTTTTCACTGATTTTGATGAAAATACATTCAAAAGATTCATAGTGAATAGCAAGATGGGATTATAATAATTTATGTTTATTTTGAAAATAAGAAATTGTATAAAAATATGTTTAAAGTTAAAAATGTCATCATTTTTCGCATTTATCTTAAAGGGACACTGTCCGTAACTTTTAGCTTATAAAACACACAATAATTATGTTTGCAAACATTACACACTAAACATTATTGAATATTTACTAATTAAAAGCAAGATTGTTTAACGGAATTCAATCGCGTTACAAAAAAAAGTAAATCCGCTTTGTGCGTTTGAACTCACAGCCCAAACTAAAATTACACTCACAGTAATAATAGTGTGCGTGAGCGTAAAGTGGTCGATCACGCTCCCGGCTGAGCTAAGCGGGCTATACATATTTCGCAATACATACTGTGGTGAAAACCTAATGCGCTAATGGAAGTCACGTGATCGCAGAAAAGGTAAATATTGTGGGTCCCACTTTATTTACATATAATAATTAAAACTTTTTTTTTTTCAAACTCACGAATGTATTCCTACATACTTCTTAGGGTCTATCCTGATGTTTTCATGTATACATTTCACTGAATAAAAGTCAGCAAGTTATTTGGTTATGCTCAATATCTGCTTACTTACGGACAGTGTCCCTTTAAAAATCAAGGTTTTGAAATAGTCAAAGTTTCCGTCAAACTCCTTTTTTAATTTAAATGTAAGAAAAAGCAAAACAGTATATATCATTGGAAAGAAAATTAAATTTGTGATGGGATTTGGCATGAATGAATCTTGTATCTATAAAACTCTTCAGGATATGTGTGTTTAAAGTTGGGAAATCATTTGTGAAATGTTCACAGTGTGCCACGTGAAATTTAGATAATTTTTATAGTGTCCAATCTATTTGTTATTACGTCTGTGATTTAGCTAGGTAATTTAAACGGTGTTCACAATGCTTTCCGGTTTGTTCCTCCAGAAAAGTCCCTAACTTCTTCCTACCTCATATATATTCTTCCTATATTCTCTCCGAACTATTGAAATTGATATGCTGCCATACACTCTAAATCATTGTGTAAAATATGTTTATACCTTCTGCGGATATAATATGAGTGAAATAAATAATTGTCTTCTGACATGCTACGAGAAAGGACTCCATGTTTGCTCATAAATGATTCCACAACATGAACAGGAACGGCCCGACAGGCACGGTATCAATCGTGCAAACTCGGCTAATCCAGTTATTTTTCGGGATCATGCGTCAATGTAATGAACGAGATGTTGCGAATGTACCGGTATAAATGCAATCTACCCAGAGTCTTTGACTCTGCCAACTTCAAAGAAAGTAGGGCGAACGGTTAGGTCACGTGATTATTCAAAAAAGTTATGACGATGTTTAAAATAGATCTGCCGAGATAAAATATAGACCTATATTCAATATTTTAAAATTGCTTCGATCGGCTCGAAACTTTCAGGAAGCATGTGCCTGGGTATCGCACATAATTGGGGGAAAGTTTAATCTACGCCCGTTTTTCTATGAGTTAATTTGTTTTAGTAATTTTCTGCTATCGTGCTTCGGTTTGAAATGTTTAAATTGTTTTCATGCATTATTTCAAATCTTGCAACATCTAATTTGCAGCTATTCTGACAATTATATTTACACAAGAAATAAATATGTTTCAGGCAAAAAATATTCCAATTTAACAGGTTTTATCAAAATCTTGTTATTTAGTAGTATGCAGAGGTATATGTGAATATAAGGAACGATAACTTTGCGTGGAGATTGGTTTACGTGTATTCTGGCATTCCTTGAATTTCAACAGCTGCCAGAACTTCTCCTGCTGCCAGTCTACGAGAGCAAGTGAGTACTAAGTTCCTGTATACCTGTTCTGGCTTCAATGACACGTCTGCTGATCGTACAACGACTTACCTGAGATAGGTTGCACACAGGTCTCACTTCCCCACATCCCCTCATTATTTGGCCTTGCATTGTTTCCAGTTCATCGAACAGATTCAGCCTTTCATTTTTTTTCTGGATTATTTATAAACGTTTTCCACAATTTTAACCCGTTTCTCCTACTCACCGATAATAATTTCACATATTCTGACTCTTCTGTCAAATTTTCCGAAAGAATACATGAACCTATCTACAGCACACCCCCACATCTCGCTGATGTTCGCATATACATTATTATGATCCAGAATGTTCCCAGCCTGCGTAGTTTGTTAGTATACGTTACATGTAATCCAGTGCATTTTTCTTACCTGGCAAACCGTTCTGCGAATAACAGGGATTATCAAATTAATGTGATAAGCTTCAAGTCATGGATTAACTATTGCTAATTGCGACCTACGTTCGTTATACTTAAACACTTGATTGGTGTCTTTTATAAGAGATTTTATAAAATTAAATACAAAGGTAAGAATGTTTCAGAAGCACCTACTTGTGTTAGATTAAGATACATCTTGAGTTTTAATTAAAAGCAAAACGATACTTAATAATTGGAATTAATTATATGTAATCTGTGTTTATCAACTTTTGATATCGTAAAAATAATTGAGATCGTACTTTCCAGTAGAAGATAAAATTTAAAAAATGTGTAAAACCGACATGAATTTTTTAAAAACATGTTTTTTTTTTATAAACACGCGTATGGCATGTTTAGTATAAACACGCGTATGATAAACACGCGTATGACATGTTTTGTATAAACACGCGTATGGCATGTTTTGTATAAACACGCGTAAGACACGTTTTGTATAAACACGCGTATGGCATGTTTTGTATAAACACGCGTATACCATGTTTTGTATAAACACGCGTATGTGTTTTGTATAAACACGCGTATGGCATGTTTTGTATAAACACGCGTATGGCATTTTTTTTGTAAAAACGGCATGTAACATATATAACAAAATAAATAGTTGAGAGAAATTATATAAAAATGCATGCAACCTGGATAGTTTAATATATTAATTTAAAAAATACATATTTTAGAAACCCTATAAGAACCTGTGTATATAAGAAATGCATGCCCGTTAATGTATATATTTAGATAAACATTAACAAATATAGAACTGTTTAGAGAGGAATGTTGTATAAACATATAAAAAGGGAAAACAACTGTTTCTAATCAATTTGTTTCTGTTTGTTTGTTTTTGAAAGAAAACTCAGTCAATAAATAACCTGCATTAATACTTGTTATAATACAACAAATAATATACCTAACTTCAGACGTATCGCATACACGGGTGATAAAAAATAACCGGGCTGTTCTTATTCATCGCACAAGGGACTTATTTTTCCAGACGGTATGGGAATTCCAATCTCTACTGCGCCTAGGTCTTTATATTCAGTTTGGGCATTCATAACACGAATATATTTTCTATGGGCGATATTGTTATGTATTGTGCGACACCCGGGTCGTTTGTTTACAAAGATAGACAGTTCATGCCCCTCCACCAAATGAAGCGGGTATGTAGTGTTATCATTGTACGTCCGTTCGTACGTACGTCCGTCCGTCCGTCCGTACGTACACGGAACTTTGAAACCTCACACATGCTTACAGCAGTATGTTCCTGAAAAAAGTAGGTCAATATGAACGACCTCGACCTACTTTTTGCACTTAATTGACATTGAACGTATGCTTTATCTGACGTACATCGCTAAAGCGGGACATTCGTGTACCATGGACACACTTTCTAGTTGTAGTCAAAGCATAACATAAGTTTGTAACTATACTCAGTTGCAAAAGAAACTGGACACTTTGAACATTTTACTTTACGCGCTATCCTCTTTATCAAGCGACAGTCCCTTAATGATTCGACCTATTGAAAAACAAATGACAACATGATATTGGCAATGAAATGATAGACACTTTTGTATCAAACATGGCATATTCATTCTGGAATTTGTCAATGTTTAATTGATGTATGTATATAATATACGAAGCAAAAGATACCATTCCGATGCTTAACGTATGCGGGAGGTATACAGTACTGTTTCAGTAGGTCTGCCTCTACCACAGAAGGTCTGCCTCTACCACAGAAGGTATGCCTCTACCAGAGAAGGTCTGCCTCTACCACAGAAGGTCTGCCTCCAGCAGGTCTGCCTCTACCACAGCAGGTCTGCCTCTACCACAGAAGGTCTGCCTCTACCACAGAGGGTCTGCCTCTACCACAGAAAGTCTGCCTCTACCACAGAGGGTCTGCCTCTACCACAGAAGGTCTGCCTCTACCACAGTGGGAAAGTGTCGATTCTTACAATGCGGGAGGTATACTGTACTGGCTCTGCCCAGGAAGGTCTGCCTCCACCACTAAAGATCGACCTTCATATAAACCTTTCCATAGATATATACTCAGTTGCAAAAGAAAGTGTACACTGAGTTTTGTTTAGATTTAATTTTATAATGTTTTTTTAGAATTAAATTGACAAATTCCAAAATGAATATGCCATGTTTGGTACCAAAGTTTTTATCATTCCATTGTCAATATCATGTTGTCATTTGTTTTTCAATAGGTTGAATCATTAAGGGACTGTCGCTTGATAAAGAGGATATGGGTGTAAAGTAACATTTTCAAAGTGTACACTTTCTTTTGCAACTGAGTATAGTATAGATACAACATCGTACGGATCGACGTACCTTTTATTATACAGTAGTAGTATTCGTTATTTCCTCCATGAATAGGAGAACTATATAGTTCTATAGTTTAAAAATAGTACAGACTTATTTACAATTTGGCGGATATTTATGATCCCAGTTTTACAACATTTTAAGCATAATGCTGATTACCACAGCTGCAAGCAATTGATTCCGCTACAGAACAATACAGTTCCATACTGCCATTATAATGTTGATGGCAGAACAACTACATGTACGTGATATTTATGCAGCATGTCCACATATATTGCATCCCTGAACATTATAAAGCTGCTGGAGTTAAGCAATATTGCAAATACCACTGAGAGTACCATTATATTTGATGGCAGATATTTAATGTTTTACTGTTAGGTAAATACTCGTAGACACTAACATAATATAAACATTATAACGTATTTACATACATCTGGAAAAGCTTAATTCACAGGTGAATTCCTATTCTATTCCATAATATATTATCCCTTAACCCGCTAAGCACAACTATAATAGCCTTTGCGTCTATTGTAAACCCAGATCAGGCTAATCAAGGTTTGCATTGTCCGGCTGCTGATCAGTCATTTTCCCCAAAACACCCCTTCGTCACATAAATGGAATGGGTTTATTTCAAAGAAAGAAGAGTCCATTATATATATATGTAGGCGGTTAATACTACTAATACTGCTATCCAGCGTGGTTTTGCTGCTAACCTTATACAAATTCAAGGTGACGGTAAGATCTCTAGATCACCCCATGCCGTAGACAGCATACACTGTTTTTAACCCTTTACCTTATTTCACACTACTAAACATGATGATTTATATTATCTTTTACTCCGACACTTGTCCTTTTACTTTGCACTGACACGCACCTGCATATAATCCTCGAGAGGGGGTACTGCAGTATCACTGTAGGGATCCGTACACCGGATCTTGGTCAAGACCCCGTTCACTAGTACGGAGTTTTGGTCAGCCATGTTGTAGAAAACGTACGGATAACAACAGCAAATGTAGGTTAACCACGTTTTTCTCCAAATTGTGTTCATTTTATATGAATAATCAGTATTGCTATATGGTGCGGAAACATTTCCCCGTTCAAATATTACCGTACATTGTTGACATATTACTTTAAACGCTACATTTCGGATCAAAGAAAAACAAATGCCGGTGCTGAAATTCGCCCAAAGTACCCTTCAGCAATAAATATCTCATTAATTTTCAAGTTAATGAAAATTTTGAATTGGCAGATTTATTTGTTTTTCCAATATACGTGCATGTTCAAATGTTGAACTTCATTCATCTGAAATTGACCGAGATATGAATCGAAACAAAATTAATGTTTGTGTACGGGGTCTTGGGCACTTGTGTACGGAGTACTGCAAATATTCTCTTTTTACTGTACGGAGTTTTGCTTTAAATATATTGTATGAAACTATGGTTTTAATGGTACTTGCATTACATGTAATACATAAAACATTCATTGAATGTTTGTAAACAGTCAATGTAGTGTCATTAGAACTGAATCAACGTAGATTTCCTTGAACAGATATAATCATGCGAGCTATATAGATAATTAATATTAACCCATGCCGTTATCTATATCATGTGTTGTCAATGTAGTTTAAGAATCAACTTTACATTTCCTATTAACATGCTTAGGAAAGTTTGACATAGTTTAGATGTCAGTATGGGGCATAGAATTAATTTTAACCTGACAGGCAAACTGTTTGAAAAAATACGGTAAGGATTTTAACGCCTGTGGGACGTATAATAATACTTTATTTAAACAACATTTTATTCAAGTACTGAATGGGATTGGACAACAGGCAATGCCTATGTAAGACCTCTCCCATATCAAGGTACATATAAACAATAAATTCATATCAAACATAACATAAAATGTGGAATTGTAGTACAGTTTGCATATATTGGTTTGACAATTAACTTAGAATCTTTGAAACATGTGTACCGTGATTGTTTAGTATTAACACTTTGTACTGTCAGAAAGAATTTAAGCGAGAAAAAAAAAGAATCAACAGAAAGAAAATCATACTGGAAACCAATACGAAATATATATAAAAATGTACCGATTATTACAAAATATAATGGTTTTAGTATGAGTTTCTGTAACCAATAGTTAATTTTGGAATTTAAGATAACTGAGAAAACAGACAAACAAAAAAATAAAAATTACAATAAAAAAGGGAAAAAGATGATAATATATAAAAAAAACTTCTAGCATTGTGACAAAACATATCTGAAAATACAATAGTATATACATACATATACATATGTACATGTACATTACATATACATATGTACATACATCTATAATTCTACGAAAATCCCCTGGTACACTTGATGTATTTGTGGACGATAAGTACAATTTCTGAGTTCGTAGTATCGTCTAGATTGGAACTGCCATTCAGTATCAAGTCAATGTTGATATGCGTGACATCAACAAGATTAGCTAGGGTATCAAGTAAGTCATTTCTGAATTGGTTATACAGTGGACAGTTGAAAAAAAAAGAGTATTGTCCTCACATGGATTGCCACATTTCGGACATACTGCTGAATCTGTCAAGAAGTGGTCAAATAAATGCGTATTTAGATTACTTTAGTTATTTCTTAATTGACTATGGATGATGTTATCATTCCTAATTCCTATATTATAGTGATATGGACTGTCAGTCCTATGTTCAATAGCCTTAAGTTTATGCTTAAATTGTTCTACAGATAGTGCATTTTTAGCGTCTAAATGTAAAGCATTCCACAATTTAATTGTACTCGGCAGAAAGCTGTTATAATATGATGTTGTACGACAAAGAGGGAGACGTAAGTTTAATCCTGAAGTTCGAAGGTTATAATTATTGTTTACAGGTAAGTATGGCTGGATTAAGTTATACATGTAATCTGGACCTATGCCATAAATTATTTTGTAAATAGTTACAAGATTATGATCTTAAAAAAGCTTTTCTTCTTTTTGTTAATGTTTCTAAGTTCAATTCAGTATATAAGTATGATCTAGAGGAATTGCATCTGAGGCCTGTTATTATTCGTGCTGCTTCAACTTGGATGCTCTCTAATAGATCAGATTCTCCCTGTGTACAGTTATCCCATACTGAATCTCCATATTCAAGTATAAGTCTTATAAAAGCGATATATATTTTTAATAGAGAATGTCTGTCAAGTTTGTACTTAAGCATTCTTAGAATGTTAAATCGTGCACATGCTTTTTCGTATATATTTTCTATATGATGCGACCAAGTTGCATTGGACTGAATTGTTAATCCAAGGTGGCAATGTGACGCTACGTCTTGTACTATATCATTATCAAAGTAGACTGGTAGGTGGTTATAGTTTCTTCTAGTGCAAACCAGGCTTTTGTTTTTTTGAGGATTAAATGTAACAGCCCATTTTTTTGACCATTCAGATATTTTGCAAAGATCATTTGTAAGAGAGTTGGCACATTTTACTGTTTTTTTATCAATTACAACAAAAAGAGAAGTGTCATCAGCAAATAACAGTACATCATTCAATAAGTCATCTGTGATGTCATTTATAAACAGCAGAAATAAAAACGGACCTAAAATAGAGCCTTGCGGAACACCTGCATCTATAGTACTGAAGCTTGAAGAAAATCCATCTAGGACTACTTTTTGCTGCCTATCAGAGAGATAGCTACGTATCCAGTTACATAATGAATCATTGATAACATATTTAGCTAATTTAAAAAGCAACCCAGCATGCCATACTTTGTCAAACGCTAAATATAAATCGTACATCTTTCCCAGCGTCGAGGTTGCTTATTATGTTATTATATATTTCTATGAGCTGATTTACTGTAGAGTCTCTAGGTTGAAAGCCTGCCTGGTATTTGCACAGAAGGTTATTCGTTTTGATATAGTTGAACAAGTGTTTAAATACGATTTTTTCCATCAATTTGCAAATAATACTGGTAATGGATATATGCCTATAATTGCCCGGCATGTCAGGTTCTCCCTTGCCCTTAAAAATAGGAGTTACATTCGCCTGTTTCCATTGGTATGGTACTTTTCTAGTGGACAATGACAGATTAAAAAGTCGCGTCAATGGAGCAGCGATGCTATTTAAAACTAATTTTAACACCTTTGGGCTAATCATATCTGGGCCTGGAGGTTTCGATAATTTCAAGATTTTCAATTGATCAATTACTTCCGTTTCATTTATAATAAAGTCATTCATTTTATAGTCCGTGCGATTATGAAAAGTAGGTAATTCCGGTTCATGTTCAATATGAGATGTTGCAGAAAAGGAAGAATTCAATGCGTTTGCTTTGTCTACTGGATGTATTAAAATACGACCGTTATTTTTTATTAGAAAGTTTGGTTGAGTTACTTTGTTCAATTTAGAGATCGATTTTGCTATACGCCACCATTTACACGGGGGTATTGATTTATCAGTTAACTGGGATATAAGTTTTGACTTGAATGATTCCTTAGATTCGCGGATTAAAGCAATTACCTCATTTCTAAGTTGAATAAAGATTGACCAATGTAATGGATTGTTGTAAATGAGAAAAAAATTATATGACATTAACTGTGGTCACAATGAGCTAAAATTGGACAACTGTATCAATTCTAACAGACAATAATATACGTCTGGACTTAGTTTGTAGTACATGTAGTTATTTGGAATAAGTACGGAGTCTTTCTCAAGAATTACCCCTTTTAAGTTTTAGTTTTCTGCATTTTTTCGTCTTAACAATACAGAATGGTATAAGACATATAGGACCTAAATAATGTCTACGAATTACTACAAATATAAGTAAATAACATCAGTGCAGAGCAGCGAAAACAATCTTAGCATTGCAAAACCCCGTACAGTACATGGACAAGACTCCGTACACAAATCAGCGTCTTTTCATATGAATTAGTTACGCTGGGCACGTTTTGTTTCGATTCATATCTCGGCCAATTTCGGATGAATGATGCTGAAATTTTCAACATGAACGTATATTGGAAAAACAAATAAATCTGCCAATTCAAAATTTTCATTAACTTGAAAATTAATGAGATATTTATTGCTAAAGGGTACTTTGGGCGAATTTCAGCACCGGCAATTGTTTTTCTTTGATCCGAATTGTAGCATTTAAAGTAATATGTCAACAATGTACGGTAATATTTGAACGGGGAAGTGTTTCCGCAACATATAGCAATACTGATTATTCATATACATGAACAAAAATAGGAGAAAAACGTGGTTAACCTACCTTTGCTGTTGTTATTCGCACGTTTTCTACAACATGGCTGACCAAAACTCCGTACTAGTGAACGGGGTCTTGGCCAAGATCCGGTGTACGGATCCCTACAGTGAGTATATGAAGATAGAAAGATAGATAGGGACACACGGCAATCTTGAATTTTTTAAAACCTCAAACCGTCCCGTTAGTCGTTTTACATAACTTACTTACAATGATAGTATAAAGCGATTTATTTGCATATTATTAACTGTTGATTATATTATTAACTGTTGATTATACTATTAACTGTTGATTATATTATTAATTGTTGATTATATTATTAACTGTTGATTATCTGTTGATTATATTATTAACTGTTGATTATAATATTAACTGCTGATTATATTATTAACTGTTGATTATATTATTAACTGCTGATTATATTATTAACTATTAACTGTTGATTATATTAGTAACTGTTGATTATATTATTAACTGCTGATTATATTATTAACTGTTGGTTATATTATTAACTGCTGATTATATTATTAACTGTTGATTATATTATTAACTGCTGATTATATTGCACCAATATTTAAACCTATTGTTTAATAAGACGAAACAATGATATGTAATTATGTGTTATGTAATTATATGCCAGCAGGTTTAAAGTCAAAATGGTACTGGATAAGCTAATGGCGACGTGTCGATTCTTACGACGGCGGCAAGTGTTCACTACTGGTGCTACCCATGAAAAGTGGGTGGTCTGCCTCCACCACAAAAAAATCTACTGTCATATATAATCTTACACGTGTTGAAAATGACGTAAAACAACATACAAACAAACAAAACAAACGTTAATTTCAATTTGATAAACTCTTCAAGATTGTCATGTGTCCCTTTAATATAGATTCGTGTGAAATGAATTGAACTGAGGTTTTGTGTAACACATTTAGAGCCGTCGTAGAGAGAGAGGAGGGATACAAAGGAATGCGAGAACAGTGCCGTACTTTTACTATCGTATATATATTCGTGTAATCATCTATATCGTAATATCGTATATAATGTGATGCACGAAACCACTCGGTTTACAGACGGGGCTAATTAAAGAATGAATACTCGCGTACATATGCTCTTTAGTTAAACGAAGACGTACTCGTTGCATAGTAACGTAATAAAAGGAGTAACGTAATAAAAAGGTCCAACAGTAGAATACACGTATAACGTCTAAAATAGGGACACTCAATCACACATCAATTATTACAAAAATTAAAAAAATGCATATTTTAAACTAACCGGTAACACACTTTATAGCTATCAGTTAACATGCACTCAATTAAACTTTCTTTTTTAATGTTTTTTAATTTCATTTTTCAGCACATGTTAGGCTTTGAATGATGGTCGATGTACAGTGGTGGAGGCAGACCACCCACTATAGTGGTGGAGGTCGACCACCCACTAGTGGTGGAGGCAGACCACCCACTAGTGGTGGAGGCAGACCACTCATTTATTTCCGGGTAGAACCAGTACTGTATACCTCCCGCCATCCTTAAGAATCGACACTAATTAAACTTGGTACAGTAAAATATCAACATGTCCGGGATAGTAAAGACGCTGCTTCTAAACCGTTCTCGCCTTTTACCGCTGCGGGTTCGAATCCCACTGAGAGCTCGACTTGTCAAATGAGAAAGTCGTTTCTTAAGGATTGCGGGAGGTATACAGTACTGGTTGTAATCAGGAAAAAATGGGTGGTCTGCCTCTAACACAATCAAAAATCGAGCGTCATATATGGCCTAACATGTGCTAAAAATGACGTAAAACACCATTTAGACAAACATACTAAGTTCGGTCTTAGTTACGGATAACGTTCGTGGGAATGGAGTATCGCCGAAACACGGTGTATAAGTTGAGGTCAAATGCCATACTATATGGTCTTATAACACTGTTGTATTTGCATTTGCTTACATTACAGCCTTTTAACCTATAACCCCTATTCACAAATCCCATTGGATGAAAAACACTAACATTCTTAAAGAATATGATTATTTTGCTTATTATATAAGTCTCAGGATAAGGATTGTCGCAGTTTTAACGTTTGTGTTTTTGAAATGTGGTAATCATTGTTGTGTTCTGCTGCATTTTCTGTTGTTTGGGTATTGTTGTTTGGGTATTATTGTTGTTTGGGTATTGTTGTTTGGGTATTGTTGTTTGGCTGGTTGATTGAATGATGTTTTAAGTCACTTCCAGCACATTTTAGGTTATATGTGACAGTCGATTGTTTCGTGGCACTGGTTGAGGCAGACCATCCACCTTTTCATGGGTAGTGCCAGTACTGAATACCTCCCGCCATCCGTAAAAATCGACACTTTCTCACTTACAAGTAGAGCTCCCAGTGGGATTCGAACCCGCAGCGGTGAGGGGCGAAATGCAGCATCCTGGTCACAGAAGCGCTCGTTCGTTGCTGTATTATCGAGGGATTACATTGTTGAGTGTAGTGGGTAAATTGTTTACAAGACTATTAAATAATAGACTAGGTAATTGGGCGTGAACTATAATGTATATATAGAAGCTCAAGGCGGTTTTAGGTCTAACATGGGTACAGTAGATAACATATTTGTATTACATGGCTTAATCTCTCATTTTATAAATAATGGTAAAAAACTTTATTGTGCATTTGTTGATTTTACAAAAGCTTTTGATTACGTAGTTCGTGAAAACTTGTGGTATAAAATGATAAATCTAGGAATCCGAGGTAAAATCTTTAACATTATTCATTCAATGTATGAGTCTGTTAAATCTCGAGTTAAGTATTGCAACTCATTGAGTGATGAGTATAGTTGTATGCTGGGTGTCCGTCAGGGAGAGTGCTTATCTCCCTTTTTGTTTTCGATGTTTTTAAATGATATTGAAGAAACATTCATAAATAATGGTATTGAAGGAATTGACGTTAATATGTTTAAAATGTTTCTAATATTATATGCTGATGATATAGTTATCTTTGCAAATAGTAAGGAAGATTTACAAAATAGTTTAAATAGCATGGAAGATTACTGTAGAAGGTGGAAACTTGTTGTTAATACTTTAAAAACAAAGATAATGATATTTAAAAAAGGTGGTTCTCTGCCACGAGATATTCATTTTTATTACAATGATACTGTTCTAGATATTGTTAATAGATTCAGCTACCTGGGTAACGTTTTTACAACTGGAGGATCATTCGCATATGCTCAATCTACACTTGCAGGTCAAGCGTTAAAGGCAATATTTAAAATGAATAAATGTCTTTATAAATTTACGGAATTACCAATTGCACATAGAATAGATTTATTTGATAAATTAATTACTCCTATTCTGAATTATGGGTCAGAAGTATGGGGCTTCAATCAGGCGAATGACATTGAAAGGGTTCATTTACAATTTTGTAAACGAATTTTGGGAGTGAAAAAGACAACACAAAACGATTTTGTATACGGCGAATTAGGTAGAAAACCTCTGGTTATTATGCGACATTATAATATCATAAAGTATTGGTTAAAAATATTAAATAAAAATGAAAACAAATATGTTAAGAAATTATATGATCTGATGTTATATGATATACTTGTGAAACCAAATATAAAGAATTGGGCTTCCTCGGTAAGAGAAATGTTATATCGAATGGGGATTAATGATA
Organism: Cyrtodaria siliqua; assembly: GCA_037043455.1. Taxonomy (NCBI): domain Eukaryota; kingdom Metazoa; phylum Mollusca; class Bivalvia; order Adapedonta; family Hiatellidae; genus Cyrtodaria; species Cyrtodaria siliqua. Next base: position 66,050 of record JAWPHD010001441.1, on the reverse strand, counting down.
TATGGTTAACGCAAGGTGTTGGTAATGTAAAACTGTTTTTATGCATATTTAAACAAAGATTAAATGACACTTTTGTACAAAATTGGAATAGTAGATTAACTGATTCGAGTAGAGCTTTATTTTATAATAATATATGTAGTTTTAGATTTCAGCCATACCTCACATTATGTAACATAACAAAGTTTAGAACTGCTTTGACTAAATTAAGAGTCTCATCTCATAGATTACAAATAGAAGCAGGACGATGGAATAAACCAAACAGAACACCGATAAATGAGAGACAATGTTATGTTTGTAATATTTTAGAAGATGAGTTTCATTTCATGTTAGAATGCCCGTTATACTCCGATCTAAGAAAACAATTTATTAAAAAATACTATTGGAATAGACCGAATATGCATAAAATGGTTTTGTTAATTAATTCAACTTGTACAAAAGAAGTAAGAAACGCCGCCATTTTCATAAATAAAGCCTTTACTAAAAGGAACGAAACTATGTTTGCCAATAATTGAACTATATGTTGTAGAATGTATCACAAATTGGTGTAGCGTTGCTAATAATATGTATGTTTACTTGCATATGTATACCTGGTTGCTAAGCATCTACTTAAAATTATTTACGTGTTCATACAATTAAAAGCTGTTTGAATTATATGCAATCATGTATGTCATGTAAGAATATACATGTATAAGTATCAACAGGTAGTATGTTATGCGGACATGCAAATATATAATTGTCCTTAGTTGAAAAACCTTCTCCTAACAATGAAGAAGTTCATTATACATGTATATTATAATTATTTGCTGTTTAATTTGAAGACTGAGTTTGACTGTCAGCCATATATGTATATGTGTATGTATATCCTCATGGGCGGTTAGCCTATTGGAAATTTGAAAATAAACTACTATAATTTATTTAGGTTATACATAGCTGTGACAAACTAAGTCTGTATTGGACAAAGCTATTAACAACAAAAAACTTGGAAAATATGTTAAATTACATGTAGCATTATTATTATTATTATTATTATTATTATTATTATTATTATTATTATTTTATAGAAATATGGAGAATTCAGACGAAGACGAGGGAACCAGCTCCATGATAGGTGAAGCCTTGAAAATCTTAAGTGAAGAAGGGTTCAAGTTACCTGAGGATGTCGTCGATACGCTAACGGCATTTGGTCGTAACAGTTCGCAACCCCGACGAAAAGGTTCTCTTCGTGGCCACAGAATGTGCGAGGTACAGTCTAACACACGAAAGACGCGCAATGTGAGAGAAGGTGGACCGCGACGGAGTATAAGTCGGGATCGAGCTGACGAAGGTTGTGACGTCAATCAAGGAAGAGCAGAAGGCGATGGGAACAGGGAGAATCCGAATGTTGATACCTCAAAGCAATCGCAAAGGTATCAAGAGACGGGACCTGACGACGTTTTTTTCACGGCAGACGACACTGATAAGAATGGAACAGTCCCATCCACTGGTTCTAATGGAAGCATAACAGACAGACGAGGCGTTTTGGAACGCGAGGAATCGAGTGAATCGAATAGCACGTGCAGTGCAAGTACAGTGAGAGAAGTGAAAGGTGACGACAGTCAAGTAGAACGTGGTCCATATTTACGTCAGGATAGCGGTTCGTCGGCTGGATCGTCTGCGCGTTCTTTTAACAGAAAACCGACTCAAATTGACGATAGCCATAGCTCTTTAGAATCGGACACTGGTTACAATGCTTCGATCGAAAAAGCCATGCAAGTTCACGAGGCGCAGGCCGAGAATCTTAAAAACATCAATAAACATATTGAGAACATGTCGGGGAAAATAAACGGCGGTCTGAAACGTGATTTATCGAGAGACAGTGGCTTTACAGAGCCTGGCGACACGGTTAGTCATATACATAATCAAAATGAGACAGTAGCTAGGAGACAAGACGCGAATTCCAACTCAACGACTGAGTTTAGAGATGTTACGATGTCAAACTCTGACTTCAACGAGCGGGTAATATCGTCAGATTCTGGTGAAGCGCATGTGGTGACATCGACGTCGTCGGATTTGTCGGCTGCTGAAATGTCATCAAGAAGTGACGAAATTACAGCAGACGGTACTGCTGTGTCGTCTGCAGCCAAACTGTCCAATCAGGATAGCGATTTAGCGTTGTCTAGGACAACTGTAAAAAGAACCGCGGGTGAAGTGTCGAAGGAAGAAGATTTTGAATCAGAAAATAGAATGACTAAGTCTTCAAGAAATGATAGTATTTCAACATCTGATTCCGGTGTAACCACAGCATCTTCAAGGCATGCAGCGTCTATGGATCAAGACCTTTGTCAGGAGAAGTCAAAACTGTCGGCATCAACCGACGGAAGAACGAAAGCTTCGAGTATATCAGTTGATCAGCAGCTAGCCCGACACCAGGAAGTTAACAATATAGAACAGTCAGACGACGGTTCTTCGAAATCAGAAAGTAAACTTGTGTCCGATAAAGCATTAATGTCAAAATCACTGTCTGAGCAGCAGACGAAATCCCATGACGGAACAACTGTCGGTGTAATAAAGGCTACCCAGGAATTGGAAGCGAGCACAAAAAATTTGCAAAACGAGGAAAGTTTAGTCAGTGCAGACGGGACAGTTGCTAAGAGACGGCTCGATAGCACATCTTCATTAATGTCTGAAAAGTCAACATCAGAGCAAAATACAGTAAAGCAGTTACCGTATGGGCGCGCTGCAAGCACTGAACTGATGAAGAAAATAGATAATAGCTCAGTTTCTAAATCCTCTTCCTCCTTTAATGAGGTTAAAGAAACACCAACCGGAAGGTCAGAGACATCAAAGTTGGAAGATTCAAACATCATCGCGAGCAGTTTCACGGGTGAATGCGAATCAACGGAAGTTATCAATGGTGTAAAACTCCATAGAACCGCGTCGTCAGAAAATTCGTCTGAAAACAAAATGAAGTCAAGTAAATCGGTTTCTTCTTATTCGACTACCGGATATGACGTATCAAATGATTCTGTATTGAACAGACGACTTTCAAACGTTAGTAATGCTTCGACGCTTAGTAATATGTCTGCCTTGAGTAGGGAGAATATAAATCCGCCATCTTACGAAGAAACTATTAGTAATTTGTCCCGTCAAAACAGCCGTCCGTCTGCATTGTCCCGCCAGGACAGCGGGGCCTCGTCAATAGCCTCGTCTGCTAGTGCATTACATGATAGACAGAGACAGAAACAGAAAATGATGTCGGACAATCGCAGTGATTCAGTTGATAGTGTCACTAAATTAAAGGAAGTCGTGAAGTCCCATTACGACCCCAAAGAGCATGCGCATTTGCGCCAAAATAGCTTCTCGTCTGAATCAACAATAAGTGGTGGCTTAAGAGATGACATGCATCGCAACATTGAAGGAAGAGACTACTTTGTCGAATCACCTACTTCGGACCGTGTCATAACCCACCCTATAAGGCAAGTGGATAGAGTTCAGTACACGCGCGCCTTGACTGATTCTGTTTGCGACCGACCTAATAGAAGAGCAACTTTACACGGAGACGTCATCGTCACACCCAAGGAATTGTATGAAGCCCGTGAAGATGTAAGGACGAGTTTGAGGGGGAAGGATGACAGCTATATCAGTCGAAAAACAGACGACTTTCGAACGCAAGAACGGTCAGCCCTACGAAGAGTCAATGGTCGAAAACGAGGCGAAGATTCATTTGAAAAAGAAGTATTCCGTATGGTAGAGAAGTTTTTTGATGATGATGACGATGATGATGACTTTGGTTTTGGATTTAGATCAAAGAAAAATGTAGAAAAGACATCGCATTCGACTGCATCAAGATCTCATCAAAATCCATATTCAACCAGAGAGGACCTAAGCAGATTATCCACGAAGGGTTCTGTTGCTTCAAGAGCCGCATCCGAATATGCGGCTTCCGACTCCGGTTTATCTTGTACCGCAAGAGGGCGCCGACTTCAGACTGATTCCCGATACACGGGGAGCGAGGGCGTATTCAAAGACACGGCCAGCGATAGCGGCGGCTACAATCGATATGGACGAAACAACATAGACAGTTGGGACGGAAATCAATTCTCTCCCATCGACGCTCACATTTCCGATTCATTATTAGCCTCCCATTCAAGAAATAAAAACTCCAATCAATATTCAAACTCAGCGTCCCGCTACAATGCAGTCTCGGTTGGCGACACTTTACAAAGTGAGGTAAAATCGATAAACAGAGACAGAAACATTAACACATCGATTTTTGGTGGCAACAGACGAAGGGAATATGAAACAATGCGCAGTCCTATTACAGACGACGCGAGTTTTAGCGACATCAATGATGGTAGTGTTTACAGTGGAAATTACGCTGACAGCAGATGCGAAAGTGACTTTGATATGAGCGATGCCGGAAGCACGTGCCCGTCGCTTCGCTCACTTCCGCCAAATGTTCACCGATTGAGAAAGGAGCACGCGTTGCTTGATGATTTTAAGTCACGCAGTTTACCGGATATTTCAAACTCGGATGGCAGAGGTGACAACCAATATCCTGGTAAAAAAGACGCCCAATGGGAAAACAGACGACAGAGGATAGACAAGGCATTGTCATGGATACGAGATGAACTGGTAAGATCTTAAATAGTTATCCTCTGTACATAATCTTGCGCATCATCATCATCATCAGCAGCAGCAGCAGCAGCAGAAGCAGCAGCAGCAGCAACATCATCATAACCACTATAAATAGTCATTATCAGCAACATCACCACCATACTCATCATCATCACGATATATATTAATTTGTGCATATATATTTATTTCAATCAGTCAGTTATCATGTTTAAAGATGCATCCACAAGCATTAACAGTAGCATGACGATTTAAGCGCAATTATTATTCAAGTATCATCATCAGCATCAGCATCATCAGCAACAGCAACACCCATCATCACCACCATCAATAGTCATCATGAGCAAAATCATTTAGATCTAAACCTGCTTGTTTATTATTCATTTACATTTAATATAATTGGAGTTTTCGTTTTTCTTCGTTATTCTGTCCTTCTCAATATATAGTAACATATAGTAACATATAGTAACATATAGTAACATATAGTAACATATAGTAACATATAGTAGTAACATATAGTAACATATTATAGTAACATATAGTAACATATAGTAGTAACATATAGTAACATATAGTAGTAACATATAGTAACATATAGTAGTAACATATAGTAACATATAGTAACATAAAGTAACATATAGTAACATATAGTAACATATAGTAGTAACATATAGTAGTAACATATAGTAGTAACATATAGTAACATATAGTAACATTATAGTACCATATAGTAACATATAGTAACATATAGCAGTAATATATAGTAACATATAGTAACATATAGTAGTAACATATAGAGTAACATATAGTAACATATAGTAACAGTAACATATAGTAACATATAGTAACATATAGTTACATATAGTAACATATAGTAACATATAGTAACATATAGTTACATATAGTAACATATAGTAACAGTAACATATAGTAACATATAGTAACATATAGTAACATATAGTAACATAAAGTAACATATAGTAACATATAGTAACATATAGTAGTAACATATAGTAGTAACATATAGTAGTAACATATAGTAACATATAGTAACATTATAGTAACATATAGTAACATATAGTAACATATAGCAGTAATATATAGTAACATATAGTAACATATAGTAGTAACATATAGAGTAACATATAGTAACATATAGTAACAGTAACATATAGTAACATATAGTAACATATAGTTACATATAGTAACATATAGTAACATATAGTAACATATAGTTACATATAGTAACATATAGTAACAGTAACATATAGTAACATATAGTAACATATAGTTACATATAGTAACATATAGTAACATATAGTAACATAAGTAACATATAGAAACATAAGTAACATATAGTAACATATAGTTATATAAGTAACATATAGTAACATATAGTAACAGTAACATATAGTAACATATAGTAACATATAGTTACATATAGTAACATATAGTAACATATAGTAACATATAGTTACATATAGTAACATATAGTTACATATAGTAACATATAGTAACATATAGTAACATATAGTTACATATAGTAACATATAGTAACATATAGTAACATATAGTTACATATAGTAACATATAGTAACATATAGTAACATAAGTAACATATAGTAACATAAGTAACATATAGTAACATATAGTAACAGTAACATATAGTAACATATAGTAACATATAGTTACATATAGTAACATATAGTAACATATAGTTACATATAGTAACATGCTTTGTAATATTCAAGTAATTACTAATACTAATTAACATTGATGCCTTGTATGTAAAAAAAAACTGGCGGATTGTCGAGAGTTTAAAAAACATATATCAAGATTGTCGTGCGTCCCTTTAAGGAGCTCTTAATATGATCATACTTTTAAAGGGACTGGAGGCGATCTGCAATAGTGAGTGTTGTCAATCCAACTACAAATAAAAAATCCCCATAATATACTTTAGGTTAATATGACATGTACATACGCATTAAATAATTCCTCAGGTTACCATTAGTTTAATTATTGTTTATGAACATGTTTGGTCTGGAAAACTCGACGACTCGACTGGTGCTGTTTTTTTGTTGCTAAATCATAACTATTCAATTATGTGAGTGTTACATTGTTGCAGTTTACATGTAATTCAAATAAAGTGTACTTCCATCACAAAACAAGAATTTATCAGAGCCTTAAAGCAGCGTATGGATCATTCAGTTGGCTTACGGAACGTCGGTGATTCTACCCAGGTGCCCGCCCGTGCACGAAAATTGCCCGGAGGCGCACCTGGGGTCTTCCTTCACCAGGTGAAGCTGGAAAGTCGCCATATGACCTTAGCTGTTGGTGCGACTATAAAATCCAATTCAATTCAAAATTCGTATGGATCAATATTAATTATTTATACAGCAAAGACTAGCCGAGTTGTCTAGTTTTCCAGACCAAACTATTTCATTAACAATAATTAAATCATACTGAGCGTGGAGCCTTGTTTAGGGCATATTCACGTTGGATATGAAACTCTTGTTCTGGGCATATTTACGTTAGATATGAAACTGAAACACAAGACGACCGAGTGTTTAATCGTATTTGGATTGACATTCATTTATAAATCCTCCAGATCTGTCAGAATGCCTACATCAATATTACTTGGTTTGTTTGTCTGTAGCTGTCAGATCGCCTACATCAATATTACTTGGTTTGTTTGTCTGTAGCTGTCAGATCGCCTACATCAATATTACCTGGTTTGTTTGTCTGTATCTGTCACACTTGCGGCACTGATTGATCCAATGTCGGTTTATCGTTGAAGCTGTATATAGTTCACGTTATCACGTTTTTTTTGTTTTATTAAAAGGGGCTTGTCTCCCGAATTGAAACAGAAAATAAGTAAAATACATCTTACATCTTGAGAATAAGTTATAATAATAATAATAATAATAATAATAATAATAATAATAATAATAATAATAATAATGATAATGGTTAAACATAATGAATAAGAATAAGATATATCAGCAGCCAGCCCCACACCCACACGCCAGCAGCCACCTCCTATTAAACTTCTGTCCACACGCCTAAACATACGTTAGATTTCTAAATGTTCAAACAAAAACTAACAACAACAACAAACAAAAATAATAAGAATAAAAATATTTTTTTCTTAAGAAACATAAAACATGCAAATAATTTGATAACATCATAAAATATATGTATGCATGACAAAAACATGACAAAATACATTGTTTTTCCCTTGTCTTAAATAATTTGTTTGAATGGTAATTTACCTCATGTTAGCACATGTTAGGCCATATCTGACGGTCGATTCTTCGTGGTAGAGGCAGATCACACCATTTTTCCTGGTCATAACCAGTATTTTACACCTCCCGCCATCCGTAAGAATCGATATTTTCTCAGTTAACAAGAGCTCACAGTGGGATTCGAACCCGCAGCGGTGAGAACAAAACGAAGTCCTCTTTTACCCGTTTTACTCATGTAAACAAAGATATTTATCCACAGCGGTAAAATCAACACAGAGCGAAAATATAATATATGATCACTTGTTAAAAAAAAAAAAAAAAAAAAAAAAGAAACAGAGGGAAGAAAGTGGTATAAACGTTTATGGTTTGGAAAATGTTAATCTTGATCATTTGTAATAGGTATCAATGTGTTAGAATTTATAAATGCATGCACGTTTATAATGTTTGATTATAGGAGGGATGTAATGGGCACTGACTGGCCATCTATAACTCCGCCCACCATAATTCTGTGAGCGAATGTGGCCGCTATGATATGCTATGATAAACTTGTACACTGATGAGTTAGTTTGTATGTAACCTTGTAGCAGAATAAAAGTAGTAAACGAATCCCACCTTTGGGTCATGTACTTTCAGACTACAAATAACTTTGTAGAACATTACATTTCCTCATCAGATCCAAAATGAATGAGTAACAAGGAACTCGTTAAGAGTAAACAGTTTATCTAAATAATTCATGCTTTCAAAATATATGTGAAGTAATTACTATAGTTTGAAAGAAACAACTATTCTGATTAAATGGAAGTTAAGTAAAACAAAGGAAATACTGTATGACCTTAATATTGACTTGCTTGCAACAATTTTCATCATGTAAATATGAAATAAACTGTACCAAAGGACAATACATATTATACATTTAATTCTTGTGATTTTTAAAAGTTTTGAGTATTAATATTAAAGTTCTCCGGCCATGTTTTGTTTCATGAACGTGTTTATGTTTACTTAAATCGAAATCAATATACAACAATAGATACTTACAATTCACACATTGCGATATCTGTGAAAAGCGAGAATAAGATTTTATTTGAAGAGGTAAAAACTTTGAACAGGTAATAGACCTGATTGTACTTATCAATTATCTGGCAATAGTTGTGCAGCAATACAATTCAGATTTACCTCATTTCTCCGTGCAGTCACGCAGTGGTATAAGTAGTATCTATGCAAATAATACTTATTTTTACATACAACTTAGTATCGGTTGTAAATATATGTTCCTCTCCAGGACTATCAAGAAATGTTCATATGATGTTTAAGAGTAAAATTTGTTAATTGATAATACTACACAAAGGGTGGCCATTTATCTTTAAGTTGATGAGTAACGATACTCACAATTTAAAAACACTGAGGTATTTGTAAAAAAAAAAGCTATGAGCAAAATATTCAAAAACTCCGCTGTCAACAGACGCTTGTTTTTTCTATTTCTTGTAAATGGGTCCGATCGGTAATCGAAAGCACTCTCGGCAACCATCGGCTACCATCGATCACCTTCGTTTGCCGATAGGAAGAACCTTCCCGCGACTCTACACCTGAGGTAGTATCGGTGGCCTCGTTGGTACCAAATGTTACCATCGGTGGCCATTGGCAACCAACGTGGTTGCCGATGAGAGAACCCTGAACGAACCCATTGTGTATTCTTCCGCTTCTTGGCGAACCGTCGTTAATGAACCGTCGTTAATGAACCGTCGTTATGAACCGTCGTTAATGAACCGTCGTTAAACGAACCGTTTCTAGATGAACGTCGTTAGACGAACCGTCTTTAGATGAACGTCGTTAAACAAACCGTCTTTAGATGAACGTCGTTAGAGGTTGCGTACAGCTAAATATAGCCTGGCTGAAGCCCCGCCTTTTGTTGTGTACGAATCAGTACAGAAGTGAAAGTTCAAAGAGTTCACAGAGGTCGGCAGATATAACTTTGAAATATTCAATATGCATTTTCAGGAAGGATAAACTATAGGTAAAATAATCCCCATCAGCTAGGATCATTAAATTAAATAAAAAAATATTTTTTAATGTTTTTGAAAATTTAACATCCATTGAAATTGCATGTCAATATTCAGTGCGGATTCAATAGTGTTTGTAAACACAGACATGTGCAGAGAGTTTGAGCAGAAAAAGTTGTCTTTTTCACACTTTCAAAGGCTTTGTGATGGAAATATCTATGAAATAAGGTAATTTAAAGAAAATCTGGTGTATAATTCTTCAGATATTAGCTGACAGGTGCAACAGGAGGTCTATGGGAAAGTATTTAGTTTTCTGCAACCTATACGAACCGTCTTTAGATGAACGTCGTTAAATGAACCGTCTTTAGATGAACGTCGTTACACGAACCGTCTTTAGATGAACGTCGTTAAACGAACCGTCTTTAGATGAACGTCGTTAGACGTAGTTGTACCTCATAATCGACTCCATCCCAATACCTATATGTAATAAATGTTGAAAGTGATACATATGTGTACGTATATATCTTTATATATTATGTTATATTATGTTATATTATGTTATATTATGTTATATTATGTTATAAAGCATCCACTTAATTAACTGAGACCATATTAAAGACTGCTGCACATCTGAAAAAATCTTAGAATGTTGTACAACCACAATGATTGCATTATCTACCTATAATACACGAGTTTGTATGTATGCAGTTCTAATACTAACGTTGTCATAGCAATATTGTGCTTGGCATCAAAGATTTGTGAACTAAGACTGTACTGTGTGTTTGGCATCATAGATTCGTGTATTAAGACTGTACTGTGTGTTTGGCACCAAAGAACCGTGAACTAAGACTGTACTATGTGTTTGGCATCAAACATTCGTGAACTAAGACTGTTCTGTGTGTTCAGCATCAAAGATTCGTGAACTAAGACTGTACTGTGTGTTTCAGCCAGGAGAACACGTTTTGTCATGATTCAAGCAGACGTCAAATACACTTAATATTTACAAAAACAATGTGCAGTCACGTGATACAGTCATCACGTGATACAGTCACGTGATACCGTACATTTTACCGAACTCTCTCCTGATTAATTACTTGATTGTTTTTTTGTTCTATATAGGTCTACATCGACAGATATATAGGTCTACATCGACACACATAGGTCTACATCGACAGATATATAGGTCTACATCGACACATACATAGGTCTACATCGACACATATATAGGTCTACATCGACACATATATAGGACTACATCGACACATATATATGTCTACATCGACACATATATACATATATAGGTCTACATCGACACATACATAGAACTACATCGACATATATATAGGTATACATCGACACATATATAGGTCTACATCGACACATATATAGGACTACATCGACACATATATAGGACTACATCGACACATATAAAGGTCAACATCGACACATATATAGGACTACATCGATACATATATAGGTCTACATCGACACATATATAGGTCTACATCGACACATATATAGGACTACATCGACACATATATAGGTCTGCATCGACACATACATAGGACTACATCGACACATATATAGGTCTACAGCGACACATATATAGCTCTGAATCGACACATATATATGTCTACATCGACACATATATAGGTCTACATCGACACATATATACATATATAGGTCTACATCGGCATATTATTTAGACTTCACGATGTTCTGCAATTACTATCTCTATTTGAACAAAGCAAACAACACCATCATATTGTAACAAAGGATGTGTTTTAAAGGGGTGGGGTTGGGTGAGGGCGAGCGGGTGGGGAGTGGGAAATATCAGACGAGAGACTCCCCCTTTATACTTACGATTACATTTTCTCTGTAAGATATAATAACGTAATAAAGGAACATATTTTAAACTTCAAACTGTCACTCAATAAAACATAATTCTTCGGTTAATTTGAATTGCACCTAAACAAATACTTCATTATCTTGTAGAAAAAATGGAGCTATTTTAGAATTTCTAAACATCTGTATAGCGGTGAAATGTTTACCGTTAATACTGTAGTATGCATCAACTGTAAATTGACATAACGTTACCTGGGAAACGCTATAATTATCAATCACCATGAAACTGGGGTATAAATGAGGGTCACAGTGGGGAGAATAGATTAGCGAATGATGACCATATACTAGTAATTGTACAGACTATTTCCATTCATTATTATAAATATTAATAGTACAGTTTCGACTTTTACTGTTTGCCTTTCCTTGGCAATGATAACGATAAAGGCACATATATTTTACCTGATTAAAAACGCGTATTCTCATATATTTACATCGCTAAAGAATATGCATTCTCATATATTTGCATGACTAAATAATATTTATTTTCATATATTTACCTGACTGAAGGATATGCATTCTCATATATTTACATGACGAACGAAAGAATATGCATTCTCATATATTTACATCACTAAATAATATGTATTCTCATATATCTAAATGACTATTGAATAACCCATACTCATATATTTAACTGACGAGCGAATAACGCATTCCTATATATTTAACTGACTAGCGAATAACGCATTCTCATATATTTAACTGACTAGCGAATAACGCATTTTCATATATTTAACTGACTATTGAATAACGCATACTCATATATTTAACTGACTATTGAATAACGCATACTCATATATTAAACTGACTAGCAAATAACGCACCATATATCTAACTGACTAGTGACTAATGCATATATCTAACCCACAAGTATACTCATCTATCTAACTGACAAGCAAATAGCGCATACTCATATTTTCAATTGACAAGCAAATAACGCATACTTTTATATGTAACTTACTAGCAAATTACGCATACTCATATATCTAACTGACTAGCGACTAATGCATACTCATATATCTAACTTATTAGCAAATAACGCATACTCAAATTGACTAGTGACTAATACATACTCATATATCTAACTGACTAGCAAATAAGTTATACTCATATATAACTGACAAGTGACTAATGCATACTCATATATCTAACTGACTAGCAAATAACGCATTCTCCTATAACTAACTGACTAGCGACTAATGCATTCTGATATATCTAACTGACAAGCAAATAATTACGCATAGTCATATATCTAACTGACAAGAAAATAACGCATGCTTTTATATGTAACTGACTAACGAATAACGCATTCATATATATCTAACTGACTAGTGAATAACCGTTTTCATATATTTAACTGAAAAGCAAATAACGCATTTTCATATATCTAACTGCCTAGTTAATAAAACATTCTCATATATTTACATGACCAGAATACAACGCATACTGATATATATAACTGACAAGCCTCATATGGAATATGGATTTTTTCTAGCTGTATTTATATGCAAAGACCTAACGGAAGCTCGTAAGATCCAGTAATAGAGTTCCGTACTTGTCTGAGTCCCCCATCCAGACCTCACTTGGCTTCCACTACAAAGGATTGCACAACGTTATTTTCATTAAGACTCATTAGATGTTTGATGGTTTGTTACAGACATAAACAAATACCTTTTATATTATTATTATACGAGTGTTTGCTTATTCAGCAAAGTATAGGTACTCTGGTGATTCAGATAATGCACACGTGCTGTGGTGATTAAGATCGTCATGTGCACGTGATGTGATGATTTAGAACACGTACACGTGCTCTGGGGATTCAAAACATGTACACGTACTGTGCTGATTCAGAACATTTATACGTGCTGTGGTGATTCAGATATTGTACACGTGCTGTGGTGATTTAGAACGTCATGTGCACGTGTTGTGGTGATTCAGAACATGTACACGTCCTGTGGTGATTCAGAACATGCACACGTGCTCTGGTGATTTAGAACAAACACCCTTTCTGTGAAGATTCGTACATGTACACGTGCTGTGGTGATTCAGAACATGTACACAAGAACATGTACACGTGATGTGGTGATTCGGAACATGTACACGAGAACATGTACACGTGATGTTGAGATTCAGAACATGTACACGTGCTGCAGGGATTCGGAACATGTACACGTTCTGCGGTGGTACAAAACATGTACACGTGCTATGGGGATTCAGAATATGTATACTTACTGTGGTGGTTCAGAACATGTACACGTGATGTGAGGATTCATAACATGTACGCGTGCTGTGGTGATTCAGTACATATACACGTGCTGTGGTGGTTCAGAACATGTACACATGATGTGGTGATTCAAAACATGTACACGTACTGTGGTGATTCAGAACGTGTACACGTGCTGTGAGGATTCAGAACATGTACAAGTGATGTGGTGTTTCAGATGATGTACACGTGCAGTGGTGATTCAGAACATGTACACGTGTTGTGGGGATTCAGTTTATGTACACGTGATATGGTGATTCAGAACATGTACACGTGCTGTGGTGATTCAGAACATGTACACGTGCTGTGGGGATTCAGTATATGTACACGTGATGTGGTGATTCAGAACATGTGCACGTGCTGTGGTGATTCAGAACAATTGAATTGAATTGAATTGGGGTTTTAAGGCGCACCAACACATGAAAAGGTTATATGGCGCCTAACAGGCATGAACATGCCAGGCTCATCTTCCATGTACATCGAGATAAAATATGGAAAATGGGCCTAGAACCTTCTCACCCAGAACTGCAGAGTTGCTGCAAATTCTATCGTAGAAACTCCATTTACGCTGGAGCCACGTTATTGTTTTTCTGCCACTGCTCTTTTGATACGAGCGAGATAGCACCTGAAACAATGCAGGGATCATGATGAAGACCTTTAATGAACATGAACAAAAAATTGATAAAATAAACATGAATTTGGGGGGATTCTACCCCTCTGCCTACCCCTCCAAAGGGATCTGCAGTGGCCCTATTATTTGCCCCGTGACCAAACGGGGGCCCCTGGAACCACACGGGGCTCAGAACAAGCACACGCTCATATGTATGCACATTGTGTTGCATGCACAGCTCAGCGTATGCAGATATACACGTAATGCAGATATACACTGTCGTATGCAGATATACACTGTCGTATGCAGATATACACTGTCGTATGCAGATATACACTGTCGTATGCAGATCTCATCGATAGTATTCAGTTTGTCCTTGAATACCAGTCATGTGACTAGTCATGTGCCAGCCCAGCACACTGTCTATATTTGATATAGGCGCACACACGGTCTATATTGGATATAGGCGCACACATGTTAACATGAATACCAGTCATGTGCCAGCCCAGCACACGGTCTGTATTTGATATAGGTGCACACATGTTAACCTGA
The DNA here is from genome assembly GCA_037043455.1 of Cyrtodaria siliqua. Classification (NCBI taxonomy): domain Eukaryota; kingdom Metazoa; phylum Mollusca; class Bivalvia; order Adapedonta; family Hiatellidae; genus Cyrtodaria; species Cyrtodaria siliqua. The sequence goes on along the minus strand of JAWPHD010001441.1, from coordinate 50,864 downwards.
ATACTAGTCATGTGCCAGCCCATCACACGGGCTGTATTTGATATAGGCACACAATGCTAACCTGAATACCAGTCACGTGCCAGCCCAGCACACGGTCTATATTGCATATAGGCGCAAACATGTTAATATGATACCAGTCACGTGCCAGCCCAGCACATGGTCTGTTATTTGATATAGGTGCACACATGTTAACCTGAATACTAGTCATGTGCCAGCCCATCACACGGGCTGTATTTGATATAGGCACACAATGCTAACCTGAATACCAGTCACGTGCCAGCCCAGCACACGGTCTATATTGCATATAGGCGCAAACATGTTAATATGATACCAGTCACGTGCCAGCCCAGCACATGGTCTGTTATTTGATATAGGCGCACACATGTTAACCTGAATAGGTTACCCTTTGTTTACCTATATTGCATCAAGGTGATACAAAGGCACACATGTGTACCCTGTGTTTGCCTATATTGCATCAAGGTGATACAAACGCACACATACCCTTTGTTTGCCTATGTTGCTTCAAGGTGACGTAGATGAACATGTTTACCCACTGTTTGCACCTATCGTTTGCGGTACAGTCAACAGTCGTTCTCGTCAATTATTTTTACATTACCAGTAGTAGCAATGTGTACTAAAGAAAAAAAGAAACGCAACTCGGAAGTTTTCGCTATACAGTGTATCATTTCTTTCTTCAAATTATTGCGGGGGCCAAAGCATACTCTGCCCCCACCGGCTCCTACGCCTATGGTGCAGTCTCTTTACATTCAATACCGTACTTAAATGGCTCAAATGTTCACAGCGGAACTTTAACAAGTTACTAAATGTACTGTGATTAAAAAGTCTACTAAATCACCTTTCTCTAATTAGCTGCAACCTTTTTTTTATCAAACATTTTCGGGATTTTTCTGGAATATTAAATCTGCAGTATATACTTTATCTAGCGGAAATTCCCGAGTTGCGTTTCTTTTTCCTTCAGTATAAATTAATAGCGCCAGCATCAATCGGTTCTCCATTAAGCAGTAGCTTGGTATAAACCGTGCCAGATAATAAAACAGCTATACATGAAATGGATGTTTATCCACGTTCACACAGCTCTCCATGAAATGGATGTTAATCCACGTTCACATAACCATTCATGACTATGTGGAGAGGCGACATCGCATATTCTGTATTAGAAGACATACTTGTGTCATATGTGTTTGTTTTGCAACAATTGATATCTTTACATTTAAATATCATAATTGTGCGATTTCTTAATTTGATCATGTTCACGTTCATACACTATTTATTATTTTTTTAGAAGGTTTATCAAAGGTCATGGCCTTAGCATTTTACAGAACAGAACAGAACATACTTTTATTGATCTAATTTACAACGAATTGCATTTTTAGTGTTTTTGGATTGTGCGATGACCAGACATATTATGGACATATCATGGACCCTATGATGACATCTAGCTAAATCCTGAACGTGATGCTACTTCCTAACGTTTAATGTTTCTCTTCAATCTGGTCTTGCCGTGACATTAATGGTTTATTCTCGTGTTACTCGGGATTCCATCACGACATTGCGAACTTATGTTGTGGCCTTCTAGGCTGCTTATATGAAATATTAATTATACACGAACATCCTTTGTTTATATTGCCTATTAATACTGCCTGATTAGAGGAAGTAGCCTTTATTTACACGGTGACATTTAATTGGGACGGAGATTCGGTGCACCGAGAACCTGGTTATTAATACTGCATGATTAGAGGATGTAGCCTTTATTTACACGGTGACATTTAATTGGGACGGAGATTCGGTGCACCGAGAACCTGGTTTAAACCGCCAGTGGTCTTTCTGCCACTGACCCTTCCAGGGCTGCTTTCATATTGACAACCCTTTTGTGTTTACGGTGTCTCATAGCTGGCTTCATCATCATCATCATCATCATCATCATCATCGTCTACGTCATCATCATCATCATCATCATCATCATCATCATCATCGTCTACGTCGTCATCATCATCATCATCATCATCATCATCATCATCATCATCATCATCATCATCATCATCATCATCATCATCATCATCATCATCATCATCATCATCATCATCATCATCATCATCATCATCATCAGCAGCAGCATCATCATCATCATCATCATCATCATCATCATCATCATCAGCAGCAGCAGCAGCAGCAGCAGCAGCAGCACATCATCAGCAGCACTAGCAGCATCTTCTTCATCATTATTATCATCATCATCGTCATCATCACCACCACCATCATCATCATCATCATTAGCATTATTATTATCATCATCATAATCATCATAATCATCAACAGCAGCAACCGAAGAAGAAGGAGCAGCAGCATTCTCGTCATCGTCATGCATGATCCTCATCCTCATTATCATCATCCCTCTCCTCCCTCTCCTCCTCCTCCTCCTCCTCATCATTATCATCATCCCTCTCCTCCCTCTCCTCCTCCTCCTCCTCCTCATCATTATCATCATCCCTCTTCTCCCTCTCCTCCTCCTCCTCCTCCTCCTCATCATTATCATCATCCCTCTTCTCCCTCTCCTCCTCCTCCTCCTCCTCATCATCATTATCATCATCCCTCTTCTCCCTCTCCTCCTCCTCCTCCTCCTCCTCCTCCTCCTCATCATTATTCTCCTCCTCCTCCTTTTTCTCTCCCTCATCATCATCATCATCATCATCAGAAGCAGCAGCAGCAGCAGTAGCAGCAGAAGCAGTAGCATCAACGGCAGCAGCAGTACTACGCAATCTATAGCATATCGGCCTATCGATGTAATCATTTATACCGCTTTGCCTCTGTGAATCTGAATATAACTATGCAGGTTTAATATAATTCTATATTGCACCTTGTTTGTATTTATAATAATCAATATCCCACCTTTTTTGTGTTTCACCTGAGTGGCAACATATCAATTTGCAGCACTTTATCCGGATCTATTATTGACACGTGCTGTGATTTAGTTTTGTTTTTGCAAGAAAAACACACTGACTGATAACAAGCACGCATTTTTTCTTAGTGGCAGTACAAAATAAAATGATCATAATGTCTACATCTGTTTCGTGTTGTGTCCTTGTGTCAGTCATGGTTGGAAGGGGCGGAGTTTGGGTGCGGGTCATGGTTGGAAGGGGCGGAGTTTGGGTGTGGGTCATGGTTGGAAGGGGCGGAGTTTGGGTGTGGGTCATGGTTGGAAGGGGCGGAGTTTGGGTGTGGTTTGAGGAGCTGGGCACCTCTGGACTAGCGCCTGACTGTCTGTTTCGTGTTGTGTCCTTGTGTCAGTCATGTCACAACATGTAGTTTTGGCCATATCAACATACAACTACCACACGATGAAACAACGTACATACGGAGAGAGAGATTAGTTAACCTTGCCAAACCGACAATCTCTTGAACCCTCCGGTTTTAAGGCCAACGCGTTGTCCACTGTGCTACGCCAGCCCCGTCCCCGTCCCAAGACAAGTCGTTTGTATAATCATATCTTAACAGTGTGTATACATAACTTGCAGGGCGTGCTGCGGTCCCAGGACAAGGTGTTAGTATAATCATATCTTAACAGTGGGTATACATAACTTGCAGGGCGTGCTGCGGTCCCAGGACAAGGTGTTGATGACGCAGTTCCAGCGTTGTCAGGACTCAATAGAACAGTTGAAGAGACAGAGGCCTTGGTACGAGGTGTTTAGTGATGACGAGGAGGAGGAGGAGGAGGGCGAGAGGAGTGAAGGGGTGGGACGACATTGGGAGGATTGGGAAATAGACGGTGAGTAGTACATCATTAAGTTTGTCTTTAACTTGTATTTAGTGAACGGCATCAGTTTCTTTGTTCGGTACACTATATAATCGCGGACACTAGTATATAATCACGGACACAAGTATATAATCACGGATACCAGTAAATTACAGGCCCGTAGCTACGCTGAGGCATACCGAGGCAGTTGCCTCGATAGCATTTTGGGAATGTACATACGGATACTAGTATATAATCTCACGGATACTAGTATATAATCACGGATACTAGTATATAATCAGAGATACTAGTGATCTTATCTAAGATACTAGTATATATATCACGGATACTAGTATATAATCCCTAGTATATAATCACGGATACTAGTATATAAACCATAGTATATAATCACGGATACTAGTATATACTCACGGATACTAGTATATTATCACTAGTATATAATCACGGATACTAGTATATACTCACTAGTATATATTCATGGATACTAGTATATAATCGCGGATACTAGTATATAATCCCTAGTATATAATCACGGATACTGGTATATAATCACTAGTATATAATCACGGATACTAGTATATAAACCATAGTATATAATCACGGATACTAGTATATACTCACGGATACTAGTATATTATCACTAGTATATAATCACGGATACTAGTATATAATCACTAGTATATAATAACTAGTTCATAATCATGGATAATAATCACGGATACTAGAATATAATCACTAGTATATAATCACGAATACTAGTATATAATCACGGATACTAGTATATACTCACGGATACTAGTATATAATCCCGAGTATATAATCACTGACACTAGTATATAATCACGGATACTAGTATATAATCACTAGTATATAATCACGGATACTAGTACATAATCACTAGTATATAATAACTAGTTTATAATCACGGATAAAAATCGCGGATACTAGAATATAATCACTAGTATATAATCACTAGTATATAATCACTAGTATATAATCACGAATACTAGTATATAATCACGGATACTAGTATATACTCACGGATACTAGTATATAATCACGGATACTAGTATATAATCTCACGGATGCTAGTATATAATCACGGATACTAGTATATAATCAGAGATACTAGTGATCTAATCTAAGATACTAGCATATATATCACGGATACTAGTATATAATCCCTAGTATATAATCACGGATACTAGTATATAATCACGGATATTAGTATATAATCCCGAGTATATAATCACTGACACTAGTATATAATCGCGGATACTAGTATATCATCTCTAGTATATAATCACGGATACTAGTATATAATCACGGATATTAGTATATAATCCCGAGTATATAATCACTGACACTAGTATATAATCACGGATACTAGTATATAATCACGGATACGATACTAGTATATAATCTCACGGATACTAGTATATAATCACGGATACTAGTATATAATCAGAGATACTAGTGATCTAATCTAAGATACTAGTATATATATCACGGATACTAGTATATAATCACTAGTATACAATCACGGATACTAGTATATAATCGCGGATACTATTATATAATCCCTAGTATATTATCACGGATACTAGTATATAATCACGGATACTAGTATATAATCACGGATACTAGTATATAATCACGGATACTAGTATATCATTATAGATACTAGTATATAATCCCTAGTATATATTATCACGGATACTAGTATATCATCACGGATATTAGTATATAATCCCGAGTATATAATCACTGACACTAGTATATAATCACGGATACTTGTATATAATCACGGATACGATACTAGTATATAATCTCACGGATACTAGTATATAATCACGGATACTAGTATATAATCAGAGATACTAGTGATCTAATCTAAGATACTAGTATATATATCACGGATACTTGTATATAATCCCTAGTATATAATCACGGATACTAGTATATAATCGCGGATACTATTATATAATCCCTAGTATATAATCACGGATACTAGTATATAATCACGGATACTAGTATATCATTATAGATACTAGTATATAATCCCTAGTATATAATCACGGATACTAGTATATAATCACGGATACTAGTATATCATCACAGATACTAGTATATAATCACGGATACTAGTATATAATCAGAGATACTAGTGATCTAATCTATGATACTAGTATATATATCACGGATACTAGTATATAATCAGAGATACTAGTGATCTAATCTATGATACTAGTATATATATCACGGATACTAGTATATAATCCCTAGTATATAATCACGGATACTAGTATATACTCACTAGTATATATTCATGGATACTAGTATATAATCCCTAGTATATAATCACGGATACTAGTATATAATCACGGATACTAGTATATCATCACAGATACTAGTATATAATCACGGATACTAGTATATACTCACTAGTATATATTCATGGATACTAGTATATAATCGCGGATACTAGTATATACTCCCTAGTATATAATCGCGGATACTAGTATATAATCCCTTGTATATAATCACGGATACTAGTATATAATCACTAGTATATATTCATGGATACTAGTATATAATCCCTAGTATATAATCACGGATACTAGTATATAATCACGGATACTAGTATATCATCACAGATACTAGTATATAATCACGGATACTAGTATATACTCACTAGTTTATATTCATGGATACAAGTATATAATCGCGGATACTAGTATATAATCCCTAGTATATAATCGCGGATACTAGTATATAATCCCTAGTATATAATCACGGATACTAGTATATAATCACTAGTATATATTCACGGATACTAGTATATAATCCCTAGTATATAATCACGGATACTAGTATATAATCACGGATATTAGTATATAATCCCTAGTATATAATCACGGATACTAGTATATAATCCCTAGTATATAATCACGGATACTAGTATATAATCACAGATACTGGTATATAATCCCTAGTATATAATCACGGATACTAGCATATAATCACTAGTATATATTCACGGATACTAGTATATAATCCCTAGTATATAATCACGGATACTAGTATATAATCACGGATATTAGTATATAATCCCTAGTATATAATCACGGATACTAGTATATAATCCCTAGTATATAATCACGGATACTAGTATATAATCACGGATACTGGTATATAATCCCTAGTATATAATCACGGATACTAGTAAATAATCACTAGTATATATTCACGGATAGTAGTATATATATCACGGATACTAGTATATAATCACGGATACTAGTATATATATCACGGATACTAGTATATAATCACGGATACTAGTATATATTCACGGATACTAGTATATAATCACGAATACTAGTATATAATCACGGATACTAGTATATATATCACGGATACTAGTATATAATCACGGATACTAGTATATAATCACGGATACTAGTATATATATCACGGATACTAGTATATATTCACGGATACTAGTATATATATCACACATACTAGTATATAATCACGGATACTAGTATATATATCGCGGATACTAGTATATAATCACGGATACTAGTATATATTCACGGATACTAGTATATAATCACGGATACTAGTATATACTCACTAGTATATATTCATGGATACTTGTATATAATCGCGGATACTAGTATATAATCCCTAGTATATAATCACGGATACTAGTATATAATCACTAGTATATATTCACGGATACTAGTATATAATCCCTAGTATATAATCACGGATACTAGTATATAATCCATAGTATATAATCACGGATACTAGTATATAATGCCTAGTATATAATCACGGATACTAGTATATAATCACGGATACTGGTATATAATCCCTAGTATATAATCACGGATACTAGTAAATAATCACTAGTATATATTCACGGATACTAGTATATAATCCCTAGTATATATTCACGGATAGTAGTATATAATCCCTAGTATATAATCACGGATACTAGTAAATAATCACTACTATATATTTATGGATACTAGTATATAATCAACGATACTATTATATATCACGGATACTAGTATATAATCACGGATACTAGTATATATATCACGGATACTAGTGTATAATCACGGATACTAGTATATATTCACGGATACTTGTATATAATCAACGATACTATTATATATCGCGGATAGTGGTGATCTAATAACGAGATCTGGTGATTTAGAATCCATTCTGTAGCGCTATAATTATATAAATAAACTTTAAAGCTCAATTCAGCAGGTGTCAGCTGGTTGTTTCCCCCAACGTACATACTGTACATGTAGTGACATTTAGTACACGTATGTACATAATGTACATGTAGTGCCATTTAGAACACCCTATATACATGTAGTGCCATTTAGTACACCCTATGTACATAATGTACATGTAGTGCCATTTAGTACACCCTATGTACATACTGTATATGTAGTACCATTTAGTACACCCTTGTACATAATGTACATGTAGTGCCATTTAGTACACCCTATGTACATAATGTACATGTAGTGCCATTTAGTACACCCTATGTACATAATGTACATGTAGTGCCATTTAGTACACCCTATGTACATAATGTACATGTAGTGCCATTTAGTACACCCATGTACATAATGTACATGTAGTGCCATTTAGTACACCCATGTACATAATGTACATGTAGTGCCAATTAATAGTATAAGAATATTATTATATCATTGAAGACGTATTTTGTCTTGCGGATGTATAATGGCTTCCATAGATCGTTTGGACGTTTTATTTTTCCTTGAAAATGCCCCAGGCTACAATTTATTATTTTTTCATAATGCGGCGTTTATTTATTTTGTATTAAAGATGCGTGTTATTTTTTTGTTTCTTTCAGAATTCGACAGATCCTGTCAGTCGGACAGAAGAGATCGCCAACCGGGAACCAGATCTAGCACGAATATAGATTCTGGTACTCGATCCAGCACGAATAGCAAATCGGGGACGATATTCACGAAGGAAATTCAGCGAGTGTCTCTAACAACGGAATAGTTGCCTCCCTTGTAGTATTATGTATGCAAAGCAAACTGTGATGTGGCCATGAAATCAAATGTAGTCTCATTCAACCAGGCATCTCAATCGTACATAGTCGGCCTGTCCCCTCACTTTGTGAATTTCGTTCGCGTTGACTTGCGTTGACACCAAAGATGAAGGTTATATCAGCGTTTTCATGTAAAGCTACAATATATTAAAAACAACAACAACGGCAAACTGACATATGTATAATATTGATGAAAATATTGATTTTGACTGCGAATGTCTATTGGCGGGAATCTTGGGTACGGCCATGTTAATATGACGTCACCAATATGGATTCCTTCTAGAATGAATTCGAGATATAATTCTCTGAATCATTCGAGATGTTGCGAATGCCAGGCAATTGGACACTGGCGCGTATTGGTCATCTTAATATCATTGTGTTGGTCAGCTAAAGGGAGCTTCTGGTTGATAGAGACTAGAAACGTTTGGTTGTTAGAGACTACAGTCTATGGTAAAGATGTAAAGATATGTGTATTTCTTTTTTACTTAAATTTAGTAAGTTAGTCTCATTGGATATGTCCACATATAAAAGCATGGCGATTTTTTTGTATTTTGATAAAACACATAATTTAGATCGTGGTATTTAATACCCAAGTGAGGATGTGTGTGTGTGTGTGTGTGTGTGTGTGTGTGTGTGTGTGTGTGTGTGTGCATGTTCTTCATAACAGCGGGCGATAACCTAAACACGTTTCATTTGTCCGTTATCTTGATAATGGTGTATGTCTTTACGACTAAACGCGATTTTAAGTTTTAAAATTGAGAAAAACGCGCGGTTAACTGTGTTACAGAGGTCAATATGGTATGATTAGGACACGTGACTTCGTGCAGCATTATGTATACAGATGTGGATATTACATGTTTAGGACACGTGACTTGGTGCAGCATTATGTATACAGAACAAGTGGACATATTCTGGTTTAAACAAATTTCAGTTGTCGGGTTGGTGCAAGTGTTGGCGAACATTGAGAGACTTTTAAAGCTACAGACCCTATATTTAAATAGCATTCCTTTTTGTAGTTCATATCTTGCTCCGGGCATCTATTTGTTTATGAAATATATTCAGAAGCCGTATATTTATTGCTGTTACCTGTACAAAGGCTGGATCAAAATGAGATATTTAACACATTCTGGCTTATATACTGGTTATTTGGTTGTTCGTCAAACTGAAACGTTTTCACCTGTTCATGAGTTAGTGCCACTTAAAATATAGGTTCTGTAGCTTTAAGCTGAAACTGCAGATTTTAATTGCTGGCGTTTGAATTAAGAGAGAGTTGGTACTCATAACATGCTTTCCAAGGGTCATGATCAGAATTGACTTATTTCGTGCAGCCCAGCTTATATAACCAAGGTCATGTCTTATTTAGTAGAAGAGTTACCGACGGACATTGTATAATTTTCGAATAAAAACACTTTAAAAAATTGTACGTTTTAGAAGTTGATATATTAATATACAGAAACTGAAACGCAACATGTCTCTAAAAAATTTTTCCTCCAAACTCTATTCACGATTAGAGAAAGACACAATAGTTGTAGTATGCGTTGTGAGTATGATTAATACAAGCGGCACGAAGAGAGAAAGACGCAATAGTTGTAGAATGCGTTGTAAGTACGATTAATACAAGCGGCACGAAGAGAGAAAGACACAATAGTTCTAGGATGCGTTGTAAGTACGATTAATACAAGCAGCACGAAGATAGAAAGACAATAGTTGTAGGATACGTTGTAAGTACGTTTAATACAAGCGGCACGAAGAGAGAAATACACAATAGTTCTAGGATGCGTTGTAAGTACGATTAATACAAGCAGCACGAAGATAGAAAGACAATAGTTGTAGGATACGTTGTAAGTACGTTTAATACAAGCGGCACGGAGAGAGAAATACACAATAGTTGTAGGATTCGTTGTCAGTACAATTAATACTAGCAGCACGAAGAGAGAAAGACAAAATAGTTGTAGGATGCGTTGTAATTACGATTAATACAAGCAGCACGAAGAGAGAAAGACACAATAGTTGTAGGATGCGTTGTAAGTACGATTAATACAAGCAGCACGAAGAGAGAAAGACACAATAGTTGTAAGATGCGTTTGTTAGAACGATTAATACAAGTGGCACGAAGAGAGAAAGACACAATAGTTGTAGGTTGCGTTGTAAGTACGATTAATACAAGCGGCACGAAGAGAGAAAGACAGATAATGAGACTGGTACAAAGAAATGTAAGCGTGTTAAAAAGTGTGTTGTTAAAAAACAAATAGCACGCGATGATTACAAAACTATTTTGTTTACGGCAACAGAAGCTCAGCATGAGTTGAAAGTTATTAGATCACAAAAGCATAAGATAAGCAGCTATGCATTAAATAAAAAAAGTTTATCAGCTTATGATGATAAACGGTACATACTAGATGATGGACAAGATACATTAGCATACAAGTAAAAAAATGATATGCAGAGCGATGATGAAGACTACTGTCCGGTTCCGTCTGTGATATGCAGAGCGATGATGAAGACTACTGTCCGGTTCCGTCTGTGATATGCAGAGCGATGATGAAGACTACTGTCCGGTTCCGTCTGTGATATGCAGAGCGATGATGAAGACTACTGTCCGGTTCCGTCTGTGATATGCAGAGCGATTACAAGATTAATATATACTGGTTTTTTTTTGGTAATGTTCTTCCTAAGCGAAGGGCAATCAAGCAGTTTGTATAGTTGTGAGGGATCTGGCAGCAAGCATGCCATCACCATTCGACGTTTGCATATTTGTGTTAAGGGAAACTAGAGACAACTTGATAACTATTTGATTGCTTTGTCGCGAGGGAAAACTGACCCTATACTCTCAGTATCTATACTACTATGAGATATTACAAAAATGGGAAAAAAACAGTCAATGGACATTTAACATGGGCGTTTGACATGAGGTATATTATTAATAAATATGGTATCAGTGGTCATGATAGTAATACATGTAGTATGCATAGCTCATGGTAGTAATACATTGGATATTCAGTGGTCATTGTAGTAATGAATGGGGTATTCAGTAGTCATGGTAGTAATAAATGTGGTATTTAGTCTAAGTAGTCATGGTAGTACAAAATGTGATATACAGTGGTCATTTGAGTAATACTTGCAATATACAGTGGTCATGGTAGTAGAAACTGAGGTAAAGAGTAGCCATGATACTTATACATATTATGTACCTTGGACATGTTAGTAATCAATGTGGTATGCAGTGGTCATGGTAGTAGAAACTGAGGTAAAGAGTAGCCATGATACTTATACATATTATGTACCTTGGACATGTTAGTAATCAATGTGGTATGCAGTGGTCATGGTAGTAGAAACTGAGGTAAAGAGTAGCCATGATACTTATACATATTATGTACCTTGGACATGTTAGTAATCAATGTGGTATGCAGTGGTCATGGTAGTAGAAACTGAGGTAAAGAGTAGCCATGATACTTATACATATTATGTACCTTGGACATGTTAGTAATCAATGTGGTATGCAGTGGTCATGGTAGTAGAAACTGAGGTAAAGAGTAGCCATGATACTTATACATATTATGTACCTTGGACATGTTAGTAATCAATGTGGTATGCAGTGGTCATGGTAGTAGAAACTGAGGTAAAGAGTAGCCATGATACTTATACATATTATGTACCTTGGACATGTTAGTAATCAATGTGGTATGCAGTGGTCATGGTAGTAGAAACTGAGGTAAAGAGTAGCCATGATACTTATACATATTATGTACCTTGGACATGTTAGTAATCAATGTGGTATGCAGTGGTCATGGTAGTAGAAACTGAGGTAAAGAGTAGCCATGATACTTATACATATTATGTACCTTGGACATGTTAGTAATCAATGTGGTATGCAGTGGTCATGGTAGTAGAAACTGAGGTAAAGAGTAGCCATGATACTTATACATATTATGTACCTTGGACATGTTAGTAATCAATGTGGTATGCAGTGGTCATGGTAGTAGAAACTGAGGTAAAGAGTAGCCATGATACTTATACATATTATGTACCTTGGACATGTTAGTAATCAATGTGGTATGCAGTGGTCATGGTAGTAGAAACTGAGGTAAAGAGTAGCCATGATACTTATACATATTATGTACCTTGGACATGTTAGTAATCAATGTGGTATGCAGTGGTCATGGTAGTAGAAACTGAGGTAAAGAGTAGCCATGATACTTATACATATTATGTACCTTGGACATGTTAGTAATCAATGTGGTATGCAGTGGTCATGGTAGTAGAAACTGAGGTAAAGAGTAGCCATGATACTTATACATATTATGTACCTTGGACATGTTAGTAATCAATGTGGTATGCAGTGGTCATGGTAGTAGAAACTGAGGTAAAGAGTAGCCATGATACTTATACATATTATGTACCTTGGACATGTTAGTAATCAATGTGGTATGCAGTGGTCATGGTAGTAGAAACTGAGGTAAAGAGTAGCCATGATACTTATACATATTATGTACCTTGGACATGTTAGTAATCAATGTGGTATGCAGTGGTCATGGTAGTAGAAACTGAGGTAAAGAGTAGCCATGATACTTATACATATTATGTACCTTGGACATGTTAGTAATCAATGTGGTATGCAGTGGTCATGGTAGTAGAAACTGAGGTAAAGAGTAGCCATGATACTTATACATATTATGTACCTTGGACATGTTAGTAATCAATGTGGTATGCAGTGGTCATGGTAGTAGAAACTGAGGTAAAGAGTAGCCATGATACTTATACATATTATGTACCTTGGACATGTTAGTAATCAATGTGGTATGCAGTGGTCATGGTAGTAGAAACTGAGGTAAAGAGTAGCCATGATACTTATACATATTATGTACCTTGGACATGTTAGTAATCAATGTGGTATGCAGTGGTCATGGTAGTAGAAACTGAGGTAAAGAGTAGCCATGATACTTATACATATTATGTACCTTGGACATGTTAGTAATCAATGTGGTATGCAGTGGTCATGGTAGTAGAAACTGAGGTAAAGAGTAGCCATGATACTTATACATATTATGTACCTTGGACATGTTAGTAATCAATGTGGTATGCAGTGGTCATGGTAGTAGAAACTGAGGTAAAGAGTAGCCATGATACTTATACATATTATGTACCTTGGACATGTTAGTAATCAATGTGGTATGCAGTGGTCATGGTAGTAGAAACTGAGGTAAAGAGTAGCCATGATACTTATACATATTATGTACCTTGGACATGTTAGTAATCAATGTGGTATGCAGTGGTCATGGTAGTAGAAACTGAGGTAAAGAGTAGCCATGATACTTATACATATTATGTACCTTGGACATGTTAGTAATCAATGTGGTATGCAGTGGACATGTTAGTAATCAATGTGGTATGCAGTGGTCATGTTAGTAATCAATGTGGTATGCAGTGGTCATGGCATTATTACAATACAAGTATCCTGGTACTTGTGCGATGGACTTTTTGAATATCATCAACAAGTAAGTGGACTTCAATTTGTAAACTATAAGTGAAAACAAATTGACAAATCCATACAACTTATATTGCCTATTGATGCTGCCTTGTTGGTTAGAGATTATATCATTGCGGGGATTTCTTTATTTACACTGTCCTGTTTTAATGGGATTACAGTAGGGTAAGTGTGAGGTTGAGGTTTGGTGCACCCTAGAACCAGTTTAACCCCCAGTGGCCTACTTTGCCACTGACCGTTCCAAGGCGGTAGCCCTATTGTCAACCCTTTTGTGTTTGTGATGTCGTTTGCATTTATTATTACTTTTGCCTTCTTGTTTGTCTGTTTGCGTGCTTGTTTCTGTGTTTTGTGGTTGACTGTCCTCCTTGAATGCTACTTTCCCTATCCGATCTTTTTATATTTCTTTAAGAAGCAGCATTAGCCACATGCAATGCCAGGTTATAGACAAAGCTATGCGCTATATGCCAGTGTTTATAAGAATGGTATGGAACATGGTAGTCATTGCCCAGTACAAGACACTCCCCTACACCACCAAACAAAACATCCAATCAATTCATAACTTAGAAGAGCAAAAGGGGGCTCATATAGAAAGCATACAAGTATAAGCATAACTAAATATTAACACATAAAGTTCTATCCAACAAATATGGAAAGATCCATATTAAACAAGAGCTGTCGAAAGGACAGCATTCTTCACTATTCAAAGTCAATTTTAAACAAGGCCACTGACACTTTTGTCTCACCAACCATGGTGCCAGTTTAAGTCTTAATTGTGGAGGTTAATAGGTAGTGATGACTGAGGTGAGGGTGTAGGGGTGCAGGGAGCGGGTGGTCAGTAAACATATATACCAAATATCAAAGCAAGACCTTCAGTACCCCAGAAAATATATGAACTTGAAGAGGGTGGAGAGAGGAAGTGAAGTATTACTGAACAGGGAAAGAAAACAGAAATAATCCAATATTTTCATTGGGGAGTCTAAGGTGGAGTGTGTTTGTGGGGGTGGGGGGGGGGGGGTTGATGGGAGGGGGTTGGGTAGGGCTGGAAGAGAACATGATGCAAACAGAAGAGAAACCAAAACGAATAAAATAAATATTTGTCTGTCTGGGGTGGTGATGATGATGGTGGTGTAGGAGTGAGGAAGGTGTGGGTTTATGGGACTAATGACATTTACAGGCTTGTCATTGTTATTGGATGTATGCAGTGAGTTGCACTTAAATATATGAAGCTACATAAACAACTTGAACTGAAAGTCTAAGTTGAAAAAGAAAATATCATCTGGCTAAAATGAAATAAAATGTTATGAAACATGTGTCTGTAATTGATGACACTTGTCAAGCTCCTTTGACAGAGATATGTGGCTAGTGGGTATTGAAATAAATGGACTTGCCAACAAATAATAAAAAAAAAAAATCTAAGTCGAAATTAGGCAACACATGTTCTAAAATACAATACAGAAAATATTTATCCAGAAAAGGGGCCATACTTTTGCTAATCTGAAATACAGAGTTATGGAACATGTGTCTACTAGCATCCGCGCTTAAATGAAGTTGTATTAATAATTAGCAATCACTTGAAATAAAGGACTTGCCTAAAAACTTTAACCAGAATTTTGAAGTCGAAAAAAGAACATAACTTTGCTAAAATGCAATAAAGAGTTAAGAGATTAGATCTTGGCGAGGATTTCATTATTTACACTGTCCTGTTTTAATGGGATGACAGTAGGGTAAGTGTGAGGTTTGGTGAACCCTAGAACCGGTTTAAACCCCTCCCAGTGGCCTACTTTGTCACTGACTGTTCCAAGGCGGTAGCCCTATTGTCAACTATTTTGTGTTTGTGATTTCGTTTGCTTTTATTATTACTTTTGCCTTCTCGTTTGTCTGTTTGCGTGTTTATTTCTGTGTTTTGTGGTTGACTGTCCTCATTGAATGCTACTTTCCCTGTCCGATATTTTTATATTTCTTTAATATGGAACATGTGTCTACTAGTGCCCTTGATATTCCAAGCTTTACTGAAGTTTTGTTGTTGTACGACTTTAGTTGTTAAATAAATGGTTTTGTCAAAAAATAACTTAAATCAGAAATTCAAAGTAATAAAAGGGCCATGCTTTTGCTTAAATGCCATACAGAGTTATGGGACATGTGTCTACCAGTGTCCGTGGTGGAACTGATGACATATTTCAAGTTTCACTGACCAGTGGTTGCTGAAATAACAGGACTTGGCCAACAAGTGAAAACCAACCTCGACGCAGACGTTGAGTAGACCTACAACAGCTCTTCTTATTCTAAGAATAGTAAAACTTTAAATATTCTGTCTTTCAAAAAAAAAGAGTATGAAAATGGACCTTTGGAAACGGCCGAAAACGACACATTCGAAATATTGCAGTCTCGGTTTGATTGAGACTGTTCATGCGCGTTCAAGTTGACGAAAACATAAATCTGGCCAGTGTATTAGGCGAAATAAAAATCCCGCTTTTAAAGAAACGATTTATTTTATTCTGGCTGGAAGAAAAATCCCAGGCCCCACCCCCTCACAACCCCAGAAATCATAATGGCCGGTCCCTTACAATGCAACAATAATATATTTAAGCTAAGTTAAAAAAATACCTGTGCAGGCATATTTAAAGTCAAAACAATACTGGACTAATAAATTGAATTTCTAATTGTAATTCTTGTTATTAGTTTCAAGAGTGCAGCGTGTCCCTTTTTTAATGATAACAGATTTAAATTTATCGATCTTAAAGCTTCAGATGTCTTATTAAAGAGATATGTCTGCAATTAAAAAACAGCACAAGACACGGCCAATTCAGTTAATGCTGTATATATATACAAATACCACCCGAAAAAAAAATAGATTGAAAATGAAAAGGAGTGGAATGTACAGGAAATCCTGTTTGATTCCTTACCAAAGTTCCACTCCACGAATAGGCCCTTCTATGGGGCTGTTTCAGTTGATGAAGACAAATTGTCATATCATCCCTACTTAAGCTGACAATCATATGTCATATCAAATATTGAGGAAAGTGCGTTAACAAATTACATAAAATTAAATAAATGTTGGCAGTAACATTATAAAATGCCCATATGCTGGTGATACGCAGTTTATACTGTCCCCGATTATGTCTCTGAGCGGTGATATCTTGTAAAGTAAGAACAAACGTAGGTATAAACGTCGAACAGAAAATGTAGCTTTCAGCAGACAGTCAACAAAAAACACGCCGCAATAAAACAAATAGCAATTACAATGTTAATAAGAAGTAATGTATGCAGCTTCTCAAACACAAACCGATTGACAGTAGGGCTACCGGTTTGGAACGATCAGGTTACAGTGTGCACCAAACCTCTTACCCTATTGTCATCCAAACGGAACTGTAAGGGGTTTATGTTTAAAACTGAGAAAGAAAGATGGTTACTAGGTCACCGTAACATCACGTTACTGTTATTTTGAAAGACAAACTGATCATTGTCACTGTATGACAATGTTTTTTGAATTGAACTGGATTTTATAGTCGCACCAACAGTTAAGGTCATATGGTGACTTTCCTGCTTCCACTGGTGGAGGAAGACCCCAGGTGCCCCTCCGGGCAATTTTCGTGCACGGGCGGGCACCTGGGTAGAACCACCGACATTCCGCAAGCCAGCCGGATAGCTTCCTCCAATAAAGATTCCTAGGCCCCTGAGGGATCGAACCTACAGCGGTGAGGGGCAAGTGATGTATGACAATGTTTCAGGTGTTGATAAACCTTTGATGACACTGAAATTGACATGTCAATGTCACATGAACAGTTGGTCAAACTTATATGAAAAGCTTCATGCATCCGTACTGGGGATAAACTCCTTGTCAAGATCGGACAAAATTAACAAAGAAGTCTTTACCAGGTTACCCTTTAACGAAATAAAAACAAACAACAACTACAAAGATGAACTAGACTGACAATAGCGCTACCGCCTTAGATTGTCTGAGTCATGTTGTCGGGACGGATCAACAATTGGAATCCAAACCAGACAAGGTTAAGGCCAGTCAGGAAGCACGAAGACCCGAGACCAAGAAACAAGTAAGGTTGCTTTTGGGTTAGAGGGGTTTAATCGAAAGCACCTTTGTCAAAATTGACAGATGGGGATGTTCCCCGAGCTATTTCTTATGTTTGTCTATGTTTCTCAAATTATTCGTTCTTCTAAAGGTGTAGCCGTGTTGCTATAAACTTTGAAAAACCTTTGCAAAACGTTATTATCGTTACCCTTATCTCCCTTTTATATATAAAAGTATTTCAAGAACTCTTCAGCGACACAACCTGACTTCTATGGTGATGTGATTTATAACTTCGAAAGATCACCAACAATTTGTCTATAAACGGTAGTTCCATACCTGATGAAAATAGTATATAATAGGAAACTTGTTATAAATATTATCAAAAGAGGTTATGGCCGTATTATTTGCAACGCACTGCATGTTTAGTGATTGACCCAATTATGCTTTCCTCTTTTATTGTGCGATGACCGAACAGATTGTGGATCCTCTGATAAGTCTACCTAAATCCTCAAAGGTAGGTATAGTTTGATGTTTGTCTAGTCGTACCCTTAACGGTTTGTTATCCTGTTGCCTAGTCACTAAGTACTTGTTTAGACGCTTTTTAGGCTTTTTGTGTTTTAGCTTTTATCTACAGGATCATTTATAAATACTGATAAGGGTGGTCGTTTGAAGCAACAAACACAAGGAAATAAAGTAACATACTCGGTTTTATTGAGTCTTTTCATCAAAGGCAATTTAAGAAGCAACACCTATCACGCCCCCTAGCACCGGCTTAAGCGGTATTTTACTTCAAAGCCATATATATTGTACTAGTTGGAAAGTACTAGTAAAATAACACTACTAATTCATAGCAAGGGGTGACATTTTACTGGCGCCACACTGCACTTAACGAAATCTAGTATGAATGTTAATAAATACTGGTTGGAAGCAACAAACACAGCCTAGAGACGGACACTCAGTTTTGAGTCTATTCATGAGAGGTAATGTAAGGATAAACACCCCTAGCACCGGCTTAAGCGGTTTTCTTCTACAAAGCCACGTATATTGGGCTCGTAGATCCTAAAATAGCAGTAAAAATATCACTACGGATTGTGCTATACGTATGTGTTACACCTATATTGCATATTAATGCTGCCTTGTTTGTTAGAGAATATTACCTGACTTGGATATGTTTATTTTCGATTGTTTGATTTATGAAACGGCGTCTAAAAGTATCGTGAAAGCTCAAGCCTCCAGGTGCGAAGCTAAACCCTCTGAGTGTGTAAGCCCTCTGGGTGAAACCATCTCTGTCAAACTAGCTGGTGTATAAGAGGCCCCGTATCTGGACATATAGGTCAGGAGTTTGTGGAGGCGACGACCCCCGGGACAGGTGTTTGGTCCACCTCAAACCTCGATGGAGATTTATCAGATCATAACCTCATAATCTTCATGTCATCAATCCGCATAGGAGGTATTTGATGGTCAATTCAACGTTAATTGGAGTCGCGCACCGTATTCATCTCTTCGCGCATTAGAGAATTGGTATCATCGTGTTATTTAATATCAGAGCATTACTTTCTTTTTAACTTTACTGTTGATTAAATAAGAAACATCATCAACATCTGTATTAAGTTGTCATCTATAGACAGTAGTCAGTACATTCGGTACATACAGTGCACACACCACTTGTACGTTAATACAACATTCTCTTTTTCATCTTTCATCTGTGTAGTCGCTTGTTTTTCTTTGATCACTGTATATTTTTAACATATTTTAAAAGTTGCATTAAGCTAATGTAAGTGCAGATTCTGACATTGATTTGTTCCTGAGTTAGTCCCAACTACTCTTGGCCATCCTGTGACTACCCTCCCCTATATTTTATTACATATTTCGTCGTTATAAATTATTATTCGTTAATTTATTTTTATTCATTTGCATGTCCTGGCCTACACGTTAGCTACGCGCCAACTTTATATAATGTAAACATGTTTATTTAAGTTTCATCAACGCACAATACATAATAAACATGTATAAAATACAATACATTCTGTAATATGTCATTCAACATTTGAATTATAAGAGACTATCACTTCTTAGCGCTAATAAACAAAACAGGTTTGTCTCACAAATAAAATATATAGATACGGATGTTTTATGCACATAAAACAAATTCAAGAAACCGTTGCTAATCTTGACGTTAGCTTTTAAGAGAATTAAAACTATTTTAATTTATTATGTGATAATTAGAAAGCAAACACTATAGAGGAAAATTTGTTTTAAAATACCGAATGTCATGACTTGCACGGGATTCCTCAACATATTATATAACAAGATCACCGCACTGAAACGGTACATAAAGTCGAAATATTGTGTATAGCGAAAAGTTATTTCAGAATTGCTTCATTGTCAATTCAATATGACCTTGACGTTCAATCCACTGACCCTAAAGCAATAGAGATCCTTCTATCACCAATGTACCTCTGAATTTAGCCTACATGGGTATTATAATTCCAGAGTTATCGTGCTGAATGCATATGTTGATATTAGGTCATGGCCACATTGAAGCAATAGGGTATTTCCATCATCAATGGCAATGAACCTAGTAAGTATCATAAACATAGGTGTTATACTCCTGGAGTTATCGTGTGTCAAGTGTATGTCGATACGATGTCATGGTGAACTTGACCTTTGGCGTACTAAACCCAACAGCAATAAGGTTCCTGTTATCACCAAGAGCAGCGGACTTTTTAAGTTTCTTGAGTACGGGTCTTATACTTCCGGGGTTATCGCGCGGAATCATGCCCACATGATATAATGGCGACCATGAATTGTGACATTCCGAACTCGAAACAATAGGCTCCTATCTCTGTGACAATGTATCCATGACGTGTCATGAGCGTGTTTTATATTTCCATATAAGGTAATGGAAACCTTGACCGTTGATATCTGAACCCCTCTCGCATCCACCCAAACACATGCACGCACGCACGCACGCACGCACGAACGCACGCACGCACGCACACACACACACACACACACACACACACATTTATATATATATATATATATATATATAGAAGGTAATATAATAACAACTTATAGAAACAAGTTGTTATTATATTACCTTCAATACTTCGAGTTATAGTACGGCGATCTAATACTACCGAAACGTAAAAGCACTTCTGCTAAAGTTCTAGTTTTTAATGTATAAACACTTGCTAAAGGGCTTGTGCATATACACAGAAGACGAACTATATAACAACAGTAAGTCAGCCTATAAATAAGACGCAATGCGTAAAAGTAGTTAAACAGAAAGCTAGTACCTCTTTGATCAGATCTGAATATATGTTGTTTTTGTGTTTTATGTTGCAAACATATTATACTGATTGGTAAAAGCCTCCTTTCCTTGAAGAATCTGTGACAGAGGAAGAGCGATGTTCTTTACATAAAATTAAAATGAGGCAAGGACTAGTTAAAACTGTCGAACAAATGCATACCATCCGCACACGTATAACGTTAGTTATCTATACCCACTTTTCCCTTTCACTGCCCTTTCTAACGGATTGTTATGGAAAACACCACTTTACACTTCTATACTCTTATGTATTATTTAAAGGCAGTCTGATAGCAACGTGACACTCTCGGAGCATTGTTACTTCTAATGCGGCACCGCTATTGTCACAGCATACTGAAAAGGGGATCCCGTGGTCGCCACTGACAGAAACAAGGAAGTACAGCAGTATACCTTTACTGAGTCTGTTCAAGAGAGGTAATATAAAGTTTAACACATCTCACGCTCAATAGCAGGCATTCCACTTCAAAGACAAACGGACAGGGCTTCCTTATCAAAGAAAAACGTATTGCACCCTTCAAAAAACGTTCGCTAGGGAAAACAACTAAATAGTTGGCCTGTAACAATATTAAAGACTTTTTGTACTAACGGCAGTTTGGAAAATTACACTATGTGGATTTGCCAAGAAGTTTGTGAAGCACTCATTCCTTATGAGATAATATTTTCGTCATGTATGGAACTACCGTTTCTAATCAAATTATTAGTATCCCTATGGGTACGAGCTGTGCACCTCTTGTCACATATTTGTACTTGTATTGCTATGAAAGAGATTTCATGTTGAATCTTTCATCCGATACTCAGGCAGATGTAATTGAAGCCTTTAGTGACACCTCTCTTTATCCGGATTACTTAATTGATAATCCTTTCTTTTCTACTATGGTTAATACTATCTATCCCAAAGAACTTCAACTCAACAAATCTAATAGGTGTTATACTGTCGCTTCTTTTCTTGATTTACATCTCCCTATTAAAATGGAAAAATAATAAGTAAACTATATGATCAGAGAGCTGATTTTAAAAATTTGATATTGCTAATTTTTTCCCACTTAGATGGGGATGATTCCCGAGCTACTTCTTATGGAGTCTATGGAGTCTATGCTTCTCAACTTATTCATTTCTAGAGCTTGTAGTCGAGGACTTTAATATCGTAATATGTGTATGACTAAGAAGCTACTCCAGCATGGCTACCGTTACCATAAACTTCGAAAAACCTTTGCACATTTTTATTATCGTAATCTTGATCTACTTTTAAAATATAAACCTAATTTAAGAACTCTTCTGCCTCAAGGTCTATCACAACCTGACTTATATGTTGATGTTATTTACAAACTTCTTAAGGTCCTTGTTCATAATCACTTTTATACAATCTTTATTAAACTTGTTTAAAAGTTTATCAAAAGAGGTTATGACTATCATTTTGCAACGTACTACATATTTAATGGCTAACCCATTTACAGTTCGCCACTATGCTTTCCTCTTTGATTGTACGATGACCAGTCAGCTTATCGACCCTATGATGACGTCTGAATAAATCCATATAGGACATTAGCTTTTGATGTTTGTCTTTAACCTTGTCTTGTCGTACCCTTAACGGTTTGTTCTCTTGTTGCACTGGCTTCTGCCAAGTCAGATCAATGGCTTTCTAGGCTTTTGTTTTTTATATTGTATAATTATACATGATCATATAATGTGTTTTACTTATATTGCCTATTAATACTGCTGTGTGTTAGGGATTATAGCCTGGCGGGATTTATTTATTTATTTACTCAGTCCAGTTCATTGAGATGACAATATGGTACGATTGATGTTTGGAGCACCCTAGAACCTGGTTTAAACCCCCAGCGGCCTTTTCTGCTACTGACCGTTCCATGGCGGTAGCACTTGTCACAGGATGACGCTAGTGGTTGGGGCTAACGCAGGAAAGAATCAATGACGGTGAATGCATTTACATAAGTTTAATGGAACGTTTAAAATATGTTAAATATATGTACAATTATCCAAAAAAACAAGCGAATACGCAGATGAAATCTGAAAAGACTGTTCTCATGAACGTTTAAGACGTTCTTAGTATTATCACAAATACTGAATGTGTCGAATGATTATATACGACACTAAAGTGTTGTTAAAGTTCTAACAATGTTGATCTATGATATATCGCGGTAACTGTGATGCGCGAGCGCTCATGAATATGATGATGCGCGAATCCAATGGGTGATTGTCATCAAATGCCTTCTATAAGGGTTGATGACGCGATATAATGATGATTAACCTCCACTGAGGTTGTGGATGATGTTCCTCCAGTGAGGATTGATCAGTGAGGATTGATAACGGGCTCACCTCGTGTCCCGGGGGTTGTCTATTCTATAACCTGGCCATGTTGCACAGGAACGGGGACCATCTCCACACCCTAAAGGCTTAGCTCCACTCCGGGAGGCTTGTATCCAAACCTGGATGGCTTAGGCTGTAATTATACATACGTTTTATATGTCGGTTGATAAACATAACAATCTTGCATAATTATCATTACCCAGTTATAGCAATGTTGATGTTCACACGAATTATGATCTAGCGCGATAAATGTGATGCGCGAGAGCTCATGAACCCTTGCGCTAGACCAATACGCTCTACCCGTGACATTTTGTGACAGCCCTATTGTCAACCCTTTTATGTTTGTGATGTCATATCTTGCCTTTTATTCATCTTTATAATTGTTGTTTGTTTCTCTGTGTGTTGTGGTTGACTATCGTCCTTGAATACTTCATTTCCTGTTTGATTTGTATATCGACTTTTATAATTTGCATGAAAATGAGACAAAATGAATGATTAACTATCCAGATCAATTATGGTGTGCGAATTTCTGTTGAAGCTTACATATAATAACCACTGTTATATAACTTATCTAATTGTCACCATAACATGAACGAAATGAGATTAAGCAATTTATTTAAAATATCAGATATGTTTCCCTAAAACACTTATATGCGAACTACGACACAATTATAATGTATATCCGAAATGGATAATTTCTCTCAACTCTTATGAATGCATGTCATGCATTTCAGGATTATTAATCATGAATCTTCCTGTAATAAGAATCGACAAAAGCTAATGAGTGAGTAATAGTTTTTATTTTTGCTCGCCCTATGGCACTAGGCATTTTGGTGAGCTTAAGCTCGACAAAAGTTTCCAATGACACCCATGTAAAAAGAAAAAAATAATGGCTGTGTCAGTTTACTTTAATTTATTAGTATAAAAATGCAATTTTGGAGGAAAATATAAAATGGTAATGTGAAAAGATATTACAATGAGTCATCGTGAAAGATGAGAACTTTCCTTATTGCTTGGATGTCACAAATGTGTGTCAAACTTGTTTTGAGGCAGTATTTATTACGTCTGTGGGTTGCACTGCACCATCGATGAACATTTATTTTTACAGGTAATCTACAAACTATTTCATATGTTAAACATAAGGTATCGGCTATGATTGTCACCAATGCTCTAAACATGTGACAAACGGAATGGTCAGGTCATCTCTCCCGAAAATTGACCACGTCGCCAGCGGTTTCACTCAAAACCATCCTACATATTTGAAATTCTTTCAAACTTAAATAAAAACATCAACCGTGAAAATCATGAAATAAGTCGTTATTGTCAAATATTTTAAATTTTTGAGCTAGTTATAAAGTACTAGTCTCGATTACCCCCATCGTTAATCGAAGATTTTGGGTGTTCTACACAGACGAGATGTACTCAGTAATCGCTTGACGGGAATCAATGAAATTTGGTCACAATAATTGAATGTGAATGTGATGCATGCACATACGTGTGTCTTCCATTCAGCATGGCCGCATCAATCATTATGACCGCAATTAACAAAAACATATGAAACTCGAAGACATTTCAAACATTTTAGCCAAAAAGTAATTGTCCACTTAAATAAAGTGTCATAGATGTGCTTTTGTCAGACCTTCGGTTGGCTTTATGTTTGGCTGCAACTGCAGTGGTTCTTAAGTACAATTCTGGATATTTTCTGAGAGGTATACATAATTATGTTTTGTATATTTTTCGCTAATTTCACTAGATGAAAATCCCTGTTCAGAATGTATTACTGTTAGCGACTTCCTTTTGATAGCGATGTACTTTCATTTACATGTTTATGTCTATTTGGCCGCTGAAGACAGTGAAAATATGAAAAATGTATACTTTATTCATTATTCTGTTATGATTCAAGATATTCGACCCTACGACAAACACGTAAAATGATTTTAGCTAACCAGTAGGGTATATTGCCTACTGACCGTTCCAAGTCGTTAAATATGTCTTCCCTACTCGTTTTTCTGAATGTGGTCCAGTTCATTGACTATTTAATTTGTTCATATGTTTTAGTTTGTAGTGCGGATCTTTGGTGTCATTAATGTTTTAGTTTGTAGTGCGGATCTTTGGTGTCATTAATGATTTAGTTTGTAGTGCGGATCTTTGGTGTCATTAATGATTTAGTTTGTAGTGCGGATCTTTGGTGTCATTAATGATTTAGTTTGTAGTGCGGATCTTTGGTGTCATTAATGTTTTAGTTTGTAGTGCGGATCTTTGGTGTCATTAATGATTTAGTTTGTAGTGCGGATCTTTGGTGTCATTAATGATTTAGTTTGTAGTGCGGATCTTTGGTGTCATTAATGATTTAGTTTGTAGTGCGGATCTTTGGTGTCATTAATGATTTAGTTTGTAGTGCGGATCTTTGGTGTCATTAATGATTTAGTTTGTAGTGCGGATCTTTGGTGTCATTAATGATTTAGTTTGTAGTGCGGATCTTTGGTGTCATTAATGATTTAGTTTGTAGTGCGGATCTTTGGTGTCATTAATGATTTAGTTTGTAGTGCGGATCTTTGGTGTCATTAATGATTTAGTTTGTAGTGCGGATCTTTGGTGTCATTAATGATTTAGTTTGTAGTGCGGATCTTTGGTGTCATTAATGATTTAGTTTGTAGTGCGGATCTTTGGTGTCATTAATGATTTAGTTTGTAGTGCGGATCTTTGGTGTCATTAATGATTTAGTTTGTAGTGCGGATCTTTGGTGTCATTAATGATTTAGTTTGTAGTGCGGATCTTTGGTGTCATTAATGATTTAGTTTGTAGTGCGGATCTTTGGTGTCATTAATGATTTAGTTTGTAGTGCGGATCTTTGGTGTCATTAATGATTTAGTTTGTAGTGCGGATCTTTGGTGTCATTAATGATTTAGTTTGTAGTGCGGATCTTTGGTGTCATTAATGATTTAGTTTGTAGTGCGGATCTTTGGTGTCATTAATGATTTAGTTTGTAGTGCGGATCTTTGGTGTCATTAATGATTTAGTTTGTAGTGCGGATCTTTGGTGTCATTAATGATTTAGTTTGTAGTGCGGATCTTTGGTGTCATTAATGATTTAGTTTGTAGTGCGGATCTTTGGTGTCATTAATGATTTAGTTTGTAGTGCGGATCTTTGGTGTCATTAATGATTTAGTTTGTAGTGCGGATCTTTGGTGTCATTAATGATTTAGTTTGTAGTGCGGATCTTTGGTGTCATTAATGATTTAGTTTGTAGTGCGGATCTTTGGTGTCATTAATGATTTAGTTTGTAGTGCGGATCTTTGGTGTCATTAATGATTTAGTTTGTAGTGCGGATCTTTGGTGTCATTAATGATTTAGTTTGTAGTGCGGATCTTTGGTGTCATTAATGATTTAGTTTGTAGTGCGGATCTTTGGTGTCATTACTTTGTCGTTTTCACTGGTTATTCATTTCGATCTTTCGAGGTCGTTGAGCCCGATATTTTATATACCGATATCGGTGGTACATTCTCAAATACTTGTGTTTCCTTACTTTAATGTCAAATGGGTGGTTCCTCTATTACTGCCTTTAAAGGTTCTGAGCATTGTTTAATCATCTTTAGGAAATATTGTCTGTTTTTTTTATTTAGTCTTTTGACTGTTACGTGTGATACGCAGGCTTCATAACCTCCGCTCCCAACTAAGAAATATAAAGAGATCGGACAGGGAAAGTAGCATTCAAGAAGGGCAGTCTACCACAACACACAAAAACAAACAGGCAAACAGACAAACAAGAAGGCAAAAGTAATAATAAATGCAAACGACATCACAAACACAAAAGGGTTGACAATAGGGCTACCGCCTTGGAACGGTCAGTGGCAAAGTAGGCCACTGCTGGTTTAAACTGGTTCTAGGGTGCACCAAACTTCACACTTACCCTACTGTCATCCCATTAAAATAGGACAGTTTAAATAAAGAAATCCCCGCCATGAGCTAATCTCTTACCAACAAGGCAGTATCAATAGGCAATATAATTAAACACTAATATGCTCGTGTAAATATAATACAAAAAAACAATAGCCTTGAAAGCCACAATGAAGGTACTCAGTGACTTGGCAGAAGCCAGAGCAACAAGAGAATAAACCATTAAGGGCACGACAAGAAAGATCATAGACAAACATCAAACGCCACCGTCCCAATGGGCTTTAGGTAGGCGTCATCATAGGGTTCACAGCCTAACACCGTCATCACAGGGTAAACCTAATTACAGTAGACTACTTTTAGGTTGCACTTTGACGTCTGCAAAATAGGCGAACATTATTTAGTTAAAGGCAATCGTCAGACTTGAGTCAGGATAAATATTTAAACCGGTGTAGCGCCGGAATATTTATTTCAAACAGTATAGTTCAAAACCATAAATAACAAGTTACTGATATCTTCAATTTAAGCCCGTATTCAGGTGTAATTTGGAGTTTTGAGTATCCTACATTAATAATATGCGTACCGAGAAGTAAACTTCTTCAGCAGGGTTTTCGTTATCACAAACTACGTAGATCTTTCTCAAAATTCTACAACCGCAACGAAGGCCTATAGGCCGTGTGCTGCACAACTTTTCGGTACCAACTCAGCTGGCAAATTCTAGTTGCTCTAACTTTTTAGATATATCTTAATAAATAAAAAATAGCCAGGATAGTTTTTCTAAAACGGTAGCTTAACACATTATTTTTGGGCAAAAACATGGCAATATTAGTGTGCTGAAGCTTCTGAAAGTTGCCTGTTATATTCATGTACATAAAAATATTATTTGAAATGGACAAAATGTAGACAGCTTGCCATTTTGGGGGAAAATCAGCAAAAAAAGCGTACACATTGCTCATTTTTGGAATAATTTTTAAAAGAATATTGACACTTTCAATTAAACAAAATAGTAGGTTTTAACGTGTTTTCATTTAACTAAAGATGTCCCGAGATATAGGTAAAATTCTAAATGATCAGAGATTTGGAAAAAACTGGAATATTTTGGGCCAAAAGTTGCAAATTTTAACCAAAATCACTAAAAACGGGATTACTTCTAAAAAATATAATTCTCATTACAATATAAGGAGATTAAAAGTCCTTAAAGTTATCTGTTATATACAAGTTCATGAAAACAAATATTTGGAATGAATAAAATATATAAATCTTGAAATTTTGGGGGGAAATCAACACAAAATGACTTTTGGAATAGTTATGATATTTTAAATTATGATTAAAATATAATAAAACGGAAGTCGTTATAGTATTTCTTTAAATGTAAAGGTGTCATGAGCTACGGAAGAGACAGTCCTAAAGGATCAGAAATTTGAAAATATCATTACTTTTGGCCCAGAATATCGAAACTTAAACCAAAACCGCCGAAAACTGGACTATTTAAAATACAATTGTATTGCAATATGAGGGAGTTGAATGTTCTTAAAATAAACATTCTATTATATTAATGTGCATGGGGAAAATGTTTGAAATAAACAAGCTGATACATCTTGACATTTTTTTGTAGAAAATCTACAAAAATAAAGCATAAAATAAAAGAGTTTTGGATATTTATTTATAACAAAACAAAGTATTTTTCAAAAATGTAAATAAAGATGTATTAAGGTACAGACAAAATGTTCCTAAGTAACTTGAAAGCAGGCTGCAAATACAATTTACGAAAATTTGAATATTTATTAAAAAATGATTTCTTTTGAAACGAAAGGGAGCTGAAGGTCTTTACCATTTTCTTATTATGTAGATAAAGAGGCACCCATTACATTTTGACTTAAATATACCAGTTTTGAATTATATCTTTCCTCTTGTTTCGATTTCGCAGGGAAAGATATGATCGACAGACAGGTATCTAGAAGATACTTGACTCAAATAAGTCAAAAATACGTTACCAATTAGAATCATCGAAGAATGGTATTTTTGTTTGATTGATTAACATTTAATCTTATTATTTACCTTATCATATGAGTGATGTATTTTAGATATAAAGAAAGATACAAATATCGGACAGGTAAAGCAGCATTCAAGGACGACAGTCAATCACAAAACACAAAAACAAACACGCAAACAGACAAACGAGAAGGCAAAAGTAATAAAAAATGCAAACGACATCACAAACACAAAAATATTGAAGTCACATATTCACACTGTCCACTATGATCGAGAAACGATTTTTTTTAATGATTATGTATTTTATTGATTTGCTCAAGGGTCTTCTTAGACTTATTGCAATATTGTTATATGTATGGTGGGCCTCGAACCACCATAGACCTATGACGAGGCAAATAAAGTTTCTTCTTCTTCTTCTTCTATGTTCGTGTATACGGAAAAAAAATGGACGAACACACAAAAACAAAATAGCTTTAAAAAAAGAAATGCATGAATATCATGTATTTGTAATATAAGACATTTTAAAACGATTTTGATAATTAAACTCAAACTCACAAATTGCATACGTAAATGCCATTGTAGTCTTTCTTTTATTAAACTATTGCAAACAAAAAATATGCCAATTAACAGAACCGAGAGAAGTGATATTTCAGTTTTGGGTTGAGAAAAATGCAATTAAGAAGTAAATGTAGTTTTAAAGAAAACTCAGCCTGGAAAATAATATACGTCTCAAAGCTACAGAAAGAGACAATCATGATATTAACATCTTTAACAGAATACTACGTTTTCATCTGCCGAATGTTGACGCATGTTAACATTCCGAATCTGGTATGCATGCTACAACTAACTCCCCTGCATTCACACCATGTTGCAATACAGGGAAGTATATGCTTTCTGCAAGTAGTTTCGCAAGATACTTTGATAACATTCCGAAATTATAAAGGAACAGATGGGCATCTGTTATAACAGGCCTTATAACAAAGTTCAAGGTGTACCATCCCTATTCTAAAGCTATGTAAGACTTTCCGAGGTCCTTGTTTGCACGTGGTGGTATGCACGCAAATGTTGTACTGCTGCTGTTGCATATGTATGGGAAATACTGCTCATCAAGAGCTGACCAGTTGAATTCACAACGCTATAGGATGGACATACAACAAGCCGTTGTAATGAGACACTGGATTATTAATAACTGATATCCACTCGATAATTATTACAGTGTCTCATTACAACAGCTTGTTGCAAGCCCATTACTGAGTGGTGGATTGGATTGGAAAATCTCACCCTCAGATTTTACTATAGACCGTGTGTCCATTTAGACAACCTGCTGTTTAAAATAATATTTAACTACCGTCTTTCAAAACATGTCTGTCAGGATGCTCTGTCCTATTGACGTAGCGGTATCTAGATTATTCTTTTATTTCAGCAATCATATACTCAAACTACTTTGTAAATCAGTTGTTTTCATTTAAGAACGATTTTCCTACTCCCAAGAACTGAAGCAAAGACTGCTGTGCTAGTCTTTCAAACCTCCTTGTATCGACCCTGTGTTAACTTGCATCACGTGTAACACTCGTTAGCTGCTGAATATTTAAGGACTATTTATCTGCCATCTTTATATCAACACAAACTCCAAAATGGATGGGATATGGTCAAGTGAAAATTTCAACCAAATGCATACTTTAGGCATGAGCAATGTCAACCATAATGTACATGACAGTACTTCAATATTATTTACGGGAACATAATATCAGAAATAATACGTATATGGCTGAAATATTGCCAAACAAAACCAATTGATCATTATCATGTCTATATTCGGTTCAAACCAAATAACAAATCTAATAAACTGTTCATCCGAACGTTTCACCTTACCACGTTTCAGTTTACAATGTAAGTGCACGAAAAAATAGGGCTGATAATCACATAGGCTTTTGCATATGTTAAATAAATAACGAGAAGGGTGTTCTACGGAACACTTTTGTAGAGTGTCATGTGCTTATTTAACGTTATGAGCTAGGTCAGGTTGCAGGTAAAGGTTTAATGGAAAGGGGCATAACTTTGCCGAAATAAAAAACAAAGTTATTAGACATGTGTAACGACTTTCCTTGGGGTGAGATGAAGATATTTATGAAGTTTCATGAACATAGGTGAAATATTTTTGTAGTTATGACCAAGTTCAGGTTGCAGGTTAAAGCGTGACGGACAGACGGACGATGAATGAAGACAGACTACGGACAAAGCGATCTCAACCTGTCTGCCATGCTACGAAGATGACACAAAGACAAATAAAATGGAACTTGTAATTGTAACATTTCTGTGAATCATTTTTCAATCTTAGCTTAATTTTTCTAATTAAAATCTTAAAAGTGTACTTTATTATCTCCCTTTATAGTAACACATTTATTACAGAGAGGTTAGACGTTTATATTATTTCGTATTTTTTCGTATATGCAGAATCTAAAAAGCTATATTTACAATTGGTTTGGTTATCTTTATCTTCTTTCGAAAGAATATGCGTTTAATGATTAAAATGGTTGAATGTTTGCTTCCATATGTTTTTATACGTTTTTAAGGGTTGAACTATTGAACTGTTATATATTTACATGACTTACGTAACCTTTTTTGAACGCAATCAAATACACAAAAACAAATTTGGTAGAGTTAATCCATGCCATACATCTATTTTTATATCAGTTTAGAACATTTTCTTAAAAATTACCTCCCTTTATAAAACAATAGTTTTACACACTTAAGCTACCGAACTACAAAATACTATCCTGGCTTAAAAGAAGCGTAAGACATTGACCCTTCCGAAAATGCATATTAGAATTTGCCAGCTTGAGTGGTACCAATATGTCAAAATTTGGGTAGCAGCACACGGCCTACTACTGGAGAAGTACAACACAACTCTTCCACGACTAGGAATATCACAACCCTTATTTTATGGAGATGTGGTCTATAAACTTCGTAAGTTAAAGGGATCTGGCGGATTTCCTAACCACTTTACAAAATTAACCTGAAAGTTCGTCAGGAAAGGGTACGACCCTTTTGTATTACAACGCACTGCGTGTTTAGTGATTGACTCCTCTACAGTCTTTATTATAATTCTCTATTTAGTAAACACATGTTAGGTTGGAAGGTCAATACTTTATTTATGTTCTATTCTTTTTCTTCTTCTCAATAATTCAGCATTTCAACCTATCTTTTTTTGTTACTCTGTGGTTCATTTCAGACGTTACGTTTACATGATACTTCATGAACAATTGTTTAAAACCCGTGGCGGGACGGTACTTGTCGCGTTGCGAAAAGGTCGGAGCACGACCTATTACTCCACAAGGCCCTCAACACCAACACTCAATGCATGTGCGTGTAGCCGAGACTAACAGCTACATAAAATCGAGTAGAAAATGTTAAGTTGTGACGCATTTCCGGATTTGTTACAGTTTACTAGACATTTCGGATTCACCTTCCTGTTTGAGCGGCTTGATAAATGAAAGCGTTCTGTGTACTCAGCCATCTCCATCGAAATTGATATTTAGTGCTTTTTATGATGATTTGCTGCCCGTTCAAGATGGGTTTATTTAACGCAAGTTTGAAAAGAAAAATGATATGGCGACACCTTATGGCTGTGAACTTGGTCTTATTTTTTAGAGATTCAACGAGACTTTCAAAAAACATATTTTTAAGTTAATTTAATAATAGTTTCTTATTTTTAACTCATGAGAAGCAGCAAGTGGCGTTCAAATGTTTAACTGGTGCATCAACAATTGACGTTGTACGTTTACAACATGACGACACGCAAACGTCGACTTTATGCGCGTGAAAAAAATACGCGAATAAATTGTGCTAATCGCTAGCCTTAATTGGCCTAATCTGCCCAGACCGATATCTACAAGTAAGACATATGCTTTATACGGTCTAGCTGGCCGAGACTACTAAACAATGATCAGATGGACATACTGCACCTTGAACTGAGATGGAACATTTACTGGAAACACTTTGTTCCACTGGTCACAAATAATTGAAATTGAAAAATGAACTACATCTAAAATGGCTTGAAGTTCATCCCGAGGGGGTGGAGAGGGTGGGGTGTGGTTAACACTCTCGAAGACCTGTTCATGAAAATTGGAGAGATCAACTTGAAGAATGAGAGGGCTCGACGTAGATTTTATATTAAAGCAGTAACTTAGAGACACAAATCATCGCCATAAGGCGATGAATGTTTAGTTTTCCGGGATTTTATTTGGATGATATTGACAAAAATTAAACTAAACCTAGGAGACAATTATGCGATATTTTCATTGTTAATTGATCAATCGCAGCTTTTGGGATATTTGCTACTAACATCGGACAGGACCGAGCAGTATGTCAGACGTTATATTGTTGGAAGAATGTGTTATATCGAGCCATTTACGCGTCCGATAATCGAGGATTTTGATGACTATTTCAGCGAGATCGGAACGGTACGGCGGTTTCGCGATACTAAATTTCATGATCAAATCTGTGAACGAACGAGTTTGTTGCGAAAACAAGTTGCAAAAGCTTTATACGGAAATAAAATCCAACACAATCATTCAAGTTATTTCTTGTTTATGTATCTAACACATCACATCGCTTTGCTAAATTTCGGCTTTTAACTCGAATAACACTATTTTCGTAGTCGGTATATCTCTCAACACAATCCACTTCTCCCGCGGGTTGGTTGATCCGTTTGAACAGTTTCACCAATAAAAGAATATTATAGTTCTTATTTTTATGAGCACGGCCTTCGAAATTCCCGGTTTGTGTCGTCTGATGAACAGCCAAAACTGTTTTTGTCGCATCAATAACAATATGCTGTTTTTGTCGTGCATTGGACACTAACCAATTGTCGTATCCTACACGCCCTATCACAACTTCCGCTATATCATTCCACGGATAGGCTCGCGAGGTAATAAAGTAGTCCTCCGCGTAACCCTCAAACAGTTTACCTCTACTTTTAGCCATTGCTGATATATTACCCCAAGAAGAACCTTCTTTTTCTCTGACGTTGTCGACATTAGTTCTTTTACCGACAATAAGCGTCGGTTGTTTTAGATCAACACTGGCATTTATAAAAGAAGTTAAAGTCTCTACCAGTGTGTCGGTAAACAATATATCCCCATTGGAGTATGCATAAAAGGTCGAATTGAACGCGTCCATAGCGTCCTGATACATGTATTTTAAAACTGGAATGCCATCTGCAGCTGCCACTCTAATAGGAAAAACTTTCCAACCTAGTTTACGACCCTCTTCGGCAACTTTAGTTTCATTTGTAAACAGCACGGGAATAATAAAGGGGCGTAACAACAGCCAATTTAAAAGTGTCATGTTGTGCACTAAATGTTTTTCCGGACTTTCATTCCACGATGTGAATAGTGTCAACAGAGGCTCCGATAGATTCTTTAATATTTTGTCCACGTCTGTAGTGGTAGATTTGTCGTCCACCTTGTCATCTGCTGGCCGATCAAGAATAGTGGTAGATGTGTCGTCCACCTTGTCATCTTCTGGCCGATCATGAATTGTGTACAGTATCAAGACAAAGAGTATGAAAACAACACCGACGCGCTTTGTGTATCTTTTTTTTAGGCATGTCTGCCCCCTTATTTTCCGTCCTAAGAAAAAGAACAAATATCCACATATATCGCCTGCCATGCCCATGAAAATTCAGACCCGAAAAAAATGCGTGGAAGGTTATTAATATGTCTTATTTCATATTGATTAACTGCAAGTCAGGTTACCCCACACCTGCTAAGCGAATAGTAAATATAACGATGGATATGTATACTGTTACATTAATTTCTTGTCCTTCCAATAGTTTGCAGAACACTACTCTAGTTTACTGACTATACAGTTTAATTGATTCCCTATGCATCTGTACATGTGATCTTGATGACAACACAGTTCCTGGTTTGTGGTAAAACTATATCTCTTTATCTGTCCGGTAGAAAACAGTTCCCTACAAAGAAAAAGAAGGCATGCATAAAAAAAATAACAAAAGGGCAACTTTTGAATTTGAAATTAATGTGCTCACTGGATAACTCGAAAATAACTATGGTTAACACTGGCGTTAGGCAACAACGTGACATATGGCAAATGTAAATATGAATTAAAAGCTGCATGTGTTTTTGGATTAAAAATACCAGAAGGAAACCACTATGAAAAATGACTGACATGTTTTGCCCCAGCGTTTATAATTACACCTTTTAATGCGAAATGATCTCACATATGTATACAATATATTTCCTATACAAGTTAATCAGATCTGAGAAATGCGATTATCATTTCAGCGATAAATATGAAGACTAAATGTTATATTATTGTCTGAATCAACCGCTCTAACGTTTTAAAATGTGTATCCTATATGGCATCGAGGGGAAATTTGTTGATATACATGTAATTTATCATATATGGATCAGACGGATGGATACACGTTAGTAGTTCCTTGGTGATGTATTTTGTTTATTCTAAAAACAATACAGACTGTTTTAAACAATTATATATTTAGTTCAACTAACTTGTTAGTTTGTTGTTTGTTTTTCTTCATAAAAGTAAAGAACACAGTATGACATACTGCTATAAAACAGATACTATTCAATACTACAATGCTATTCAAGGAAAACCCTATAATCAGGCCTCAACCTGAACCAATATGTTGTCAGTGAACATGCAAGATGTCCAGTCCTATTCAATAACCAGGTAGCATTTCGAAATCAGTCCTTATTGGTGAACAGTGTTTCTTTTTTCTTGTACTTGCGGATGTCTTGCTAAACCACGATTATTATGCACTACGTCATTTACCCATTGATCAGGTGTATTGAAGGGTATATAGATCAGTTTGTCGCTTAAACGAAGGTGCATACATCACAACGGGAGTCTATACAATATCTTCTATAATATCTTATTGAGGTGTATTTGCTTAACGCCAGTCAATTACAACTACAATGAAATTATAATTAGTCTATTATTCGTTAATTATTACACTGTTTGGATAAACTAACCCGACAACTGTTTAAATAGGCCATAAGTTTGTCTTTCATTATGGACCTAAATGATTTTGTTGAAATGTGTTTTCATACAAAAAATAGATTAAACCAATTTGACGGTGCGCCATCACAGATACACGCGGGTTCTTCAAACAGGTCAATGTGGTAAACAAACGTGCTCCTCCCCCGTGAATCCGTATCCCGTACGTATCCATAAAGAAACTAGGGACAATACTGTCTGTCTTGGTTGTTTGTTGACACTCAGAATACAAATAGTACTATATATATGTATATATGTATGTACACTATATATATGTATGTATGACACTGGGTGTCAATAGTAGAGTATATATACCAAGTAATATATATGACCTCTTGACTCGTCTGTTGACCCTGGATGCGGAGCAAAACATGCTCGTTATCTCGTTATGATTGTTATCACAAGGGGAAGTCATAGGTTAAATTTAATTTGAAGCCCGCTCAGTGGTTTGGGAGATATGGTAACGGACGGACGAACATTCGAGGTTTAGCAGGTAGCATGAGTAGGGGCTTATCATGTGTTTAAGGGGTTTACTAGCTAATAAATCTATCCTGGACAAATGGGTTCATTCAGTAACGAGGTATTTTTAGACAGCAGTTAAGTTAATTAACCCTTATTGATGCCCATGACTATCCACATGACAGGCTTATTGACTACTATCTTTTTATCCGAAATAGCTTATAAACATGTAGTACAAACAGCATAACACGTAGTTAAAACATAGGTTTTAACATATGCCCATCTCAACAACAGCCGCACATTGTCCAGTTAAAGGTAAGGCGGTGAAACATTTCCCCCTCCTGAATAACTCTCAAATTTCCATAATTCCATTGTATTTGTTCATGCCATATTCATTGTGAGATCACTGAGCTAAGCATAATCGATTTATCACCATTGTCATCTTATCTCTTTGAAATAGTATAGTCATGTTTGTTGTCACTATATCAGTGTTGATTATATTTCTTCAAGCTATTATACTTCATTCGTAAAATTTAAAATGATATATCTAAAGACTTGTAGTACATAAGTAATATTTAAAAGGCTTTTGGTAATACTGGTTGCTTATTGTTTTTTGCATTTAACATTATTTCACAAATTTAGAAAAGTAGATCCATGTCTGACTCGTCGACCTATTTTTGTTCCATATGTAGAGCAGACATCCGATTATAAACGAGTAAACAATATGCGCAATCTTAAGGAAGGCGGATGCGGCCATTTCGACTTCGCAACTTCGCGACTTTTCGCCTTGTTAATACAAGGCGAAAAGTCGAAGGCGAAAAGTCGCCAACACGAAAAGTCGAAGGCGAAAAGTCGCAAACCCGATAAGTCGAAGGCGAAAAGTCGCAAACCCTCTGTTTTGGACAAAATTTCGACTTGCAAAGTCGCCAATCCGATATTGTAAAATTTCGGGCTTGCGACTTATCGCCTTCGACTTTTTGGGTAGGCGACTTTTCGCCTTGTGGAAAGGGTTATTAACAAGGCGAAAACTCGAAGGCGAAAAGTCGAAATGACTTCATCCGTCTTCCATAAATGACTATTGCAAGTGAGTCAACAAAGGGGATATATATCTTGAAGTCGAAAAGTCGTCAACACGAAAGTCGCCAACCCAAAAAGTCGAAGGTGAAGAGTCGCCAACCCGAAAAGTCGAAGGCGAAAAGTCGCCAACCCGAAAAGTCGAAGGCGAAAAGTCGCAAACCCGCCGTTTTGGACGAAATTTCGTGGCGAAAAGTCAAAATTTTACTCTATCGGATTGGCGACTTTGCGAGTCGAAATTTCGTCCAAAACGACGGGTTTGCGACTTTTCGCCTTCGACTTTTCGGGTTGGCGACTTTTTGTTAGAGAACATAACCTGGCGGGGAAATCTTTATTTACACTGTCCCGTTTTTTCGATATGACAATAACATCAGAGTGAGATTGTGTGCATACTAGAACCTGGCTTGTACATATGCAATATGCTTTGAAGAGGAACATAACTTTAGAACGCGTTTCTGTTTGTATATTTGTATTGCTTAACTTTACAGTATTTAATTGTTATATTTGCATTGCACACCTTCACATTACGCGACTGATAATGTAAATGCACTTGATTTACCCCTCTCAATCATTCTAGGGTTACACTTTGTGATACAAACAAGTAACCCAGCCTTCAATACACATAGATAAGTCAGGCCTTCATTAGATACAAATAAGCAACTCAGCCTTTAATATACATGTATACAAATAGGTAAGTCAGCCTTCAGAAGATACAAATAAGTAACTCAGCCTTCAGTAGATACAAATAAGTGAGTCAGTCTTAAGTAGATACATAAACAAGTAACCCAGCCTTCATAAGATACAAATAAGTAACTCAGCCTGTAATATATACAAATAGGTAAATCAGCCTTCAGTTGATACAAACAAGTAACGAAGTCTTTAGTAGATACAAACAAGTAACTCAACCTTCAGTATATACAAATTAGTAACTCAGCCTTCAATTTATACAAATAAGTAACTCAGTCTTCAGTAGAAGCAAAATAATAACTCAGCCTTCATTAGATACAAATAAGTAACTTAGCCTTCAATAAGTACGTCCGTTTTCAGTAGATACAAATAAGTAACTCAGCCTTTAATATATACACATAAGTAAGTCCGCATTCAGTAGATACAAGTAAGTAACTCAGCTTTCAATATATACAAATAAGTAAGTCCACATTAGGTAGATATAAATAAGAAAGTAAGTAAATCAGGCATTCAGTCGATACAAATTAGTAACTCAGCCTTCATTAGATACACATACGTAACTCAGCCTTCATTAGATACACATGCGTAACTCAGATATAAATAAGCAAGTAAGAAAATCAGGCCTTCAGTAGATACACATACGTAACTCAGCCTTCATTAGATACAAATAAGTAAGTCAGCATTCATTATATACAAATAAATAAATCAGCTTTCAGTAGATACACATCAGTAGCTCAGCCTTCATTAAATACAAATAAGTAACTCAGCTTTCAGTAGATACACATACGTAACTCAGATATAAATAAGCAAGTAAGAAAATCAGGCCTTCAGTAGATACACATACGTAACTCAGCCTTCATTAGATACAAATAAGTAAGTCGACATTCAGTAGATACAAATAAGAAAGTAAGGAAGTCAGGCCTTCGGTAGATTCAAATAAATAACTCAGCCTTCAATATATACAACTAAGTGAGTCAGCCTTCAATACATATAAATAAGTGAGTCAGCCTTCAATATATACAAATAGGTAACTCAGCCTTCATTAGATACAAATAAGTAACTCAACCTTCATTATATATAAATAAGTAACTCAGCCTTCAATATATACAAATAAGTGAGTCAGCCTTCAATATATACAAATAAGTGAGTCAGCCTTCAATATATACAAATAAGTGAGTCAGCCTTCAATACATACAAATAAGTATCTCAGCCTTCAATATATACAAATAAGTAACTCAGCCTTCAATATATACAAATAAGTATCTCAGCCTTCAATATATTACAAATAAGTATTTCCGCATTCAGTAGATACAAATAAGAAAGTAAGTAAGTCAGGCCTTCAGTAGATGCAAATAAGTAACTAAGTATTCAGTAGACACAAATAAGTAACTCGCCCTACAATATATACAAATAAGTAACTCAGCCTACAATATATACAAATAAGTAAGTCCGCCTTCAGTAGATACAAGTAAGTATGTAAGGCAGGCCTTAAGTAGATATACATAAGTAATTATCAACCACTGGTTTGAAGCCGGTAGATGGGTTAAACCCAATAAAATTCCTTTTAACGATATGTTTATTTTGCAATAAACTTGAAGATGAGTTCCATTTTGTGTTGGAATGCCAAACAAACAGAATGCTAATGAAGCAATTTATTCATAAATA